>NMRB01003730.1:27354-40838 GCA_002633025.1 Notospermus geniculatus | reverse complement strand
CAACAACCAAACTCGGATGGAGCAGCATGATACCAACTGATCTGTCCGACAGCCTCACAGACGAGGATGTTGAGAACATGTTAGTTTCAGTATTTTGGAAGTATTGTAATGCTGGCCCTTGCGTACACTGGTCATCTTTTCATGAAAACAACGATTTAAGCAGGCAGCCAATTTATACATATTGACATCCAGAGTGAGGGAACTGGGCAAGAGGCTATGTTGTGTGTTGGCTGTGTTTGGGGGGGGGGCTGGGCTGTTTCCCTGGCTTCAGCGGACATGTTGATTTCCCTAAAGCCAGGGAAACAGTTATTAGTCTAGGTCATTATTGCTTTTATATGGGTAAAACCAGATACTGCTATTGTTACGGCAGTTTTTGATACATTTGCCATCATGATTAGGGTTAGGGCAAGGCCCAGAGTGGAAATACTGACAGCCGTACCCCTAAGAACAGCCGTAATTCTATCCTGTGCCTTAATGAATGATTTATTTCGCATATGGTAGCAATTGCAACATCTCGAAAAATAACTTAATGAAGAGAAAAAAGAAAATACAAGCAAAATCCAAAATAAAAACAAAAAACAAAAGATGATAAAAGAAGAAAAGACAAAAGGGGGAAAAATGCAGTGGACGGGATTCGAACCCGGGGCCCTGGATTGCGAAGCAACGATCATTCCACCCTGAACCAACCAGACGTGCAACGTCACCACGACGTGCAACAGCAGTGACGTGCGCTACACCTCAACGGCAACGCGCGGTAGCGTTGCTATGATGCGCTTTGGGTAAATCCGTGACGTCATTGTGACGTCATCAATTCATAAGTTTGGAATTAAATCCAAATTTACAAATAAACCGCTCGGCAAAGTGACTGATTTCGTCATCAATACAACCTTTCCAGTCCTCCTTAATTCTCATGCGAAGTTTCAGCGCTTAACTGTGCCTTACAGGGTGTTTTTGGCATGCTGTTTGCCAGGATGGCTATTTTCTTATATAAGGCGAAATTCAGAGTCGGACCACCTGTGACGTCAGCAGCTTCGCTCTCTGGCCGCTGCGCGGCGTTCCGGGTCCTTTGCGTCCAGAATGTATTCATGCCAATGATCCGAACAAAGCTTTTTCGTGTTCCTTGTCGTGGGTGCACTGGGCTTTTATGCCAAACATGTTGGTGAATGCTACTGAACTATTGGGTAGATGTAAGATGTTTACCGAGAGATAATTGAGAGGAGATGCTGGACAGCTGATGCTCCGGCTACATTCTCTGGCGATGACATCCTCTAATGTACAGTGTGTATCAGAAAAAAGGAAACCGATATTAATTTGTTAATTTCTTAGACATGGCTAAACATTTTGAAAAATGGAAACCACCATTTATTACCTAATGATGTCCTCTTTCTTATGACACCAAGAAATCCAACTGACTGTCACAGATGACTGAGCACGAAGCAGTTCAAACAACCTTGTCAGAACTGGTCTTGCACCAGATAGGTATTTTGGAATTGAACATTGTCTGCCTAGTGCAGGGTTTTTGTTGGGCTTCCAAATTATGCAATCCTCTGCATGTTACACATTTCACACTTCTCAAAAGTTGGAAAGATTGTTCATTTTCTCAGACCAGCAAAATGCAGCTTACAACTGTGCAACATGTGTTCGTGGTAACAGAGTGGTCGAAGACTGGAAGCTTCCAGCAAGTAGCAGATGCATTTGGACAGGAATAAGCACCCAAATGTTAAATCACTCAATAAAAATTTTGTAAAAGGACTCACTGGTCTTTCTTCCATTTGTTAATGTGAAAATTGTTGGGAGTAAGGCTGCTGTGAATCTGGTGCAAGACCAGTTGTGACATGCTTGATTGAACTGCTTCGTGTTCAGTCATCTGTGACGGTAAATTGGATTTCTTGGAGTCATAAGAAAGAGGCCATCATTAGGTAATAAATGGTGGTTGCCAATTTCCAAAATGTTTAGCCATGTCCAAGAAATTAACAAATTAATCTCGGTTTCCTTTTTTCTGATACACACTGTAGTATCTTGGAACTGATTGGATGTTGCTGTTGTTGCAGTTTCTCTTCAAAAAGCCGATTCAATGGCCAGACATTTGGGGATTTGAAGTATGGTATGCCACTTCATCTGCTAGGGAGCCCACCTTTGACCCAAAGTGAAATTTCCAGGTCCAATGCAATGTTGATTTCACCTGCCATTTACTTACAGGTCGACAATGCAGATTTAATAGTCTATCAATAATGCTGCAGTATAAAAAAGAAATAAAATGACAGGCATTTCGCACTCTCTTGCCAATGAATAGCAAGTCAATCAAATGACGTTAGTGTGAGGTGCAAAAAGTCGATTAGAATTGACAGCTCCCATTGATGGTGATGGCGGTGGTGTCACCTTAGAGACATGCATACTCACAGGGGGTTTTGTGTCGGTTTCCGATTTTCTGTCACGGTGTTGATCGTTAATACCTTAGCATGTTGCATCCCAAATCAACGTAAATGCTCGAATATGAAATGTACATAGTTCTTTGAAGAAGGTGTGGTGAAATTCATTTGGCAGAGGTGATTCAGAATCCATCGCTATTGACGGAGTGCGTTATTGTATGAAAGGATCTGTCATCATTAATCGCCGTCAATGCCATGTCCATGTTTCATTCTGGCCTTGACATAACAGCACTGAAAATAACAGTACTGTTGAAAATACGATGTAGTATTGGCAATTACTATTGAAAAACAGTAGTATTGGTACGCATATCTGTCAAATATTTTAATGTATAGGAAAATCTATTGAATTTTTTTGCGGCTTGGAAGAGAACAAAACTACATGCTATATGTAATCATCTATTGTTTGAAATATCTTTGAAAATAATCTGCCATTCTTTCAGGTTTGGTGTTCCTTGTATATCGTGATGAAACCAAACGAGCATTGCTTCCAAACGAGGTCACCTGCCTTGACACAGTCAAAGCGCTGTTCGTCCGATCATTTCCAAAACAGCTCACATTTGATCATTTGAACTCTCCATCGATAAAAATCTACATTCTTGATGACAAGACGGGAATGTATTATGAATTAGAAAATGTAGGGTAAGTAAACTTTACTCTTCTGGTCCATAAGGGTTGAGGAGTCATTCTTGGCCAGATCAGAGCCATTGAGGGCCCCAAAACTGTCGTAGTTGCTTCATGAGACGCCACGCTGCATGGAAGCCAATTGGAGCACAACTGCCCTGGAGAGGGGGGCTGCGCTTCACGTGAGAGCTTTCTTGAGAGTTGGCTCCTTTATAAGCTCTTGAGCATAGAATACCATGGGAAGCCATGTGTGTCATTGGTCTCAGCATAAGTCATAAGGAACGTACTATGACTACTCAATAGGGAGGTTTCGAAATCAAACGATAAACATAAACGTTAACGACAACGTTATTTTCGTACCGAAAATGCAATATAAAATTTGGTTAATGTGTAGTATGAAAATAACGTTGTCGTTAACGTTTACGTTTATCGTTTGATTTCGAAACCTCCCTAATGTCAGCCAACTCGCACAAGAAAACTCTCAAGTAGAGTACAACTTTTATGTTTCTGTTGTTTTAGACTGCACATCACCGAATGTGGTCAGTTTTACCTCACTGGGTGTAATTATATAAAAGAAATTTTGCAATGTCAGAAAGATGTAAAAAGTGACAGAGGTCCAATGTCATACTTCCCTTCCTGACTATGAAGTCAGGAATTCTCAAGGCTTTCAGGTGGTGGAAGATATCACCATCCATCAGTATTCTTTCATGCATGTTGTCGTTGGTCACGAAATGCACTGCCATGCCATCTGATGGCCTGTTCTTAAACTAAATTCATGCCTCATCCGACATCACACAATCAGTACCATCCTCATCCTCAACATCGTCTTATTCATCCTCGTCCCCTTCATCATTAATCTTACAGACGAGGTGGCTACCCAGGTAGAAAGGTTGGCTTAAACAAGTGGGTATTTTGAAGATCAGTAGTTTTTGCTTGTAGTAGGTCAACCGTGACAAATAGTTTTAAAATTTCCAAATAACTGTAATATATAAATAACGTCATACTGTATCAAGATCTGTAAACTCCAACATTTCTGTTACCATAGTAACTGTTTGTGATTGTCACCATCCATGTCAAATGCATCTTAAGTGAAAACACTTTCCAGAGAAAATGTGAATTTGATATCTTTCTGGTCTGAAATTTGATATCTTGTATCGAAAAAATATGGAAGGTGACGAAATTAGGGGTTTACAGTAGTGAGTACCGGTGATATCTAACACTAATTGCATGTATGTTTTAACCCCTTAGCACAGTGTTCTCTTCAGTATTTGTTGGGAGAGCCACTAAGCAGAAGACTATTCCAACATTTCCCATCACCCACAAACAAAACATGCTGACACTCCTAGAAGCAGATTTTCTTGGTCAGAAAATGCTCAATTTTTTGAAAGAGATATTTCAAAATTAATGATAGCGATGAAAATTAATTTTTAAGAGCTGAATTGTTGTATTAGTTTTATGTGTTTCAATTTTTTGCATGATGACGTGAGTGTAGGCATCAACCATGCATGAACAATTAACCCTCTCCATATTGCACACATTTGATGAAGAAGAAATTACACGATTCTCAAGCAGTTGTGGATGGCAGTTTATGTATCAATTTTAACAAAAGATGGAAAAATTGTAGTAAATTGCTGCTGTAGTCCATTTTCTCCATGATATCCTTTTACTTTCTGCAATTCTGAAATTTTTTGGGACAGATAAAAAAAATCACTCATTTGGTAGCATGGATTAGTAGATTAGAATTTTCTCATCCATTAATAGATTTTTTTAGGGAATTTCTAGAGTATAGATTGTTGGTTTCAGTCATAAGAGGATATACCGTTGTCTTCAAATGCTTGTGAAGTTCTCCGTTTTCAATAGTTTGCCATAACTATTTTCTTTTTTTATCAAACTGCACATATTGAGTTGAAAATTGAGGTTGCCAGCTCTAAAATGTTTCCTGGCCTTTAAAAGTCAGCGAAGGTCTTCTTTCTCACTTTTCCAGAGATGTAAAAGATCGCTGCGTATTGAAGGTGCAGGAGTTTGATGCGTTTGGTCACCCCGTCCAGTACACACCAACAGCTGAAGGACTGGCACAGCGTCAGCAGGTCATGTCTTCCCCTTTGAATGGCAGCGCCGATAGCACCGCTGCTTTGAGGGCTTCACAAGAGGTGCGTTAAAAAAATTGTCCAGTGAACAACTTGAAAGTGAAGATTTTCTGTTTTAATGCACTCTACATGTAATCTATAGCTAATCCCAATTCTAACCCTAACCCTAGACATAACCATTTGATTTCAAATTAGTAAAGGGCAAAATGGGAAGATATCTGGCTGAGGGTGGATGAAGCTGATGACTACAAACGGGAATAAGGATATAATTTTGGCCCAATGATTGTCTTTTCCAGAGTATGAGCAAGAGCCAGCCTCCGCCAACATCACCTCCACCAACTTCGTTCCAGAACGGCCACCCTCCACAGCCGAAACCTAGTCCCATGGGCTCCCCCTACCGACAGCCGTCATCACTACCACAGTCACCGCAGAGAGCGCCAAGGTCGCAGGCAAACCGTGATTGTAAGTTCGCATTTGCTTTAAACCCCTTAGTGAATAAACACCTTCACTGCCACAGTTGTAAAAAAGACATAAAACGTTTGTCCAGTTTACCTCATGTTTCACTACAACTACATATTAGTCTTAAATGATTATCTAATTTACCCTTTTTTCACTACAACTACGCAGTAGTCTAAGAAAGTTTGCCTAATTTAGCCCTTGTTTCACTACAACTCCACTAGTCTAAGAAAGTTTGCCCAATTTAGCCCTTGTTTCACTACAATTAATCTCAAAAGTTTTGTCTAAGTTACCCCTTGTTTTACTACAACTACAAATTAGTCTCAAAACTTTTGTCTTATTTACGCCTTGTTTCACTAAACTACAAATTACTCTCAAAACATTGGTCTAATTCACCCCTTGATTCGATTGGTGAGACATCTCATGCCTGTCTGATGAACTAATACGATGTCTAAGGCAGTGAACGAAGTGTCGCTCATTCAGGTGCACCTAAAAATACTTGCATGATCCTTGATTCAATGTTTAAAACATAACCACCAAAGTCATCCCTCTATTTTGTGATTTAGGTCATCAGATGTATGCCAGTGTTAGGTGTTGTCCCGTGTTTTTCATTTCCAGACAACGAAACTTTCCTTTTTCACCTTCTGTAAATGTGGCTCAGTAGCTCAGACCACACCTTCGTCTTGAATGTATTCTATTTCAGCCTTCAACCTGTAAAATTGTTTAAATTATGTCAGCCATTTTGAAACTGTGTCCGCAACCTCGGCGTCTCGTAGCCATCGACGGTATTTTATTCACATTTTGCAGTGAAGGAGCGTGCCGTATATCGGGAGATCGTTACGCTTGAACTCATTAGCTTGAAATTATTTTACCGCTGTTTCGCGCTACATTGTCTGAGAGAGGAGGCAAGCGCAGGAACAGAGATGAAGCCATTGCTACCACTGGTGATGCAGTCACTGTGGTAGAACTCAGTGACTTGGGCCGCTGTAGCCTAGCTATAGGGTTTTAATTTTTTTAGACAAAAAAATCCAAGATTCCAAGTAATCCATCTCTAGGCCTATCATCTGTATCTTCATTGATCATTTAGAATAAACCATCGAAATCCCTGGTCAGGCCTGCCTTCCTCATGCATTGACATTCACGTGTGACGTAGGCTGCATGGTCTTTTCCATATTCATCGAAATAGCCTGCTGTTTAGGCCTTCTGCTTCAACTTAAATCACGATGTCCCTCATTTTTAGGCCAGACATCTCCACTTTAGTACAGATTTCCTGTGTACGGCTTGCCTCCGTGTCATGGTTACAGTTTCCCTGGATGGGCCTGGTACCTCCGATTGGGGTCCCTACTTGTCTGTATTGGCCTATTGCCTTACTGGTCTGACTTCTTAGCCTCCTGGGCCAATATTTATAAAACTACTTAAGTCTAAGTGTGACACTTATTCTTTGTTCAACACAAAAGATAAGTATCACACTTACATTGTAGACTTAAGTACTTTTATGAATATGGACTCTGGGTATCCACAATTGTTGTGGTTTTCCTTATTTACACTCCTGTTTAAGTGACAGTTTCCAAGTTTAGGCCCAGCTGGTATCAGTGCCTCCATCTTTCCAGAGTATGAATGGCATTGTAGTTTTCGCTTCATCGAATAGATGGAACTGCTGAGGCCTAATGTGACAAGTGGTTGTGTCAAGACAAACTGGAAATTCATCTTTGACAGCTTAGCTCCTTGACAGGCCTTTTTATGTCCTCTTCCTCCGGAAGTTGGGGCATTATCTCGAATCCACTGCTTCGTGTCATTGGTGTCCGATAGCGTTCGGCTTCCGGCAATCAACTTGAGAATGCTTCAAGCGATCAATCGGAAATTTTTCACGAGAATTTGTCTCTGTGAGGAGGAGTTTCCTTTCCGGACCAGCACTGCCGCTCATCCAAGATGGCAGTTATTGCGGCCATCTTGGATTCGGTTTCCGTCTGTTATCTTGCGAGCGCTTCAAACGATAAATCGGAATTTTTTCATCAGGATTTGTCTCTGTGAGGAGTAGTTTCCTTTCCGTGACCAGCACTGCTGCTTATCCAAGATGGCAGTTATTGCGGCCATTTTGAAAACGGTTTCCTTCTGTTATCTTGCGAGTGCTTTAAACGAGTACCGGTAATCAGAAATTTTTCATGAGGATTTGTCTCTGAGGAGAAGTTTCGTTTCCGGACCAGCACTGCCGCTCATCCAAGATGGCAGTTATTGCGGCCATCTTGAATTCGGTTTCCGTCTGTTATCTTGCGAGTGCTTCAAACGATAAATCGGAAATTTTTCATGAGGATTTGTCTCTGTGAGAAGAAGTTTCCTTCCTGTGACCAGCACTGCCGCACATCCAAGATGGCAGTTATTGCGGCCATCTTGAATTCGGTTTCCGTCTGTTATCTTGCGAGCGCTTCAAACGATAAATCGGAAATTTTTCATGAGGATTTGTCTCTGTGAGAAGAAGTTTCCTTCCTGTGACCAGCACTGCCACACATCCAAGATGGCAGTTATTACAGTTATCACTCATCCAAGATGGCTACTGTGATGGCCATCTTGAATTTGGTTATAATCATTTACAACTGTACCTTGAGAACGCTTTGAGCAATAGTATGCCCTACCCTGAAAGTTGCTTTATGAAAACAGAAAATGAATATGACATATATAATTACATGTATGGTCATATTGATTTTTAGAAAATCTATACTGCATGCTGCAATCAGAATCTGGAAATGTGTTTGATAGAGGCCTTTGTCTGATACCTTGTACATTACATTAGACGGACCGCAACTGTGCTTTGTTAAAGGGGCATTCCCCTCAGTAAAATCACCCACTGGCAAAGAAATATATCTTTATTGAGTCAGACGTGAAGGTCTAAATGGTATCCATCAAAGACTTTTCACATGTAGAACAGAATTGGCCAATTGTCAGAAACGGCCTTGGCATCAAGTCCATAATCCTACAATGGTGTATTCAGGCGCCAGAACGCAGAACTTTTGCTGCGGATACTGTGCATTTAAGGAGTAGGCCTACAGCTGCTGCAGTATGGACTTGATTGTGTTTAACTAGAGCAAACAGGGCTTATGTGGTTTATGGAAAATTGATTTTCCAGCTGCATCGTCCATGCAATAGGCCCTACAGTTATTACCTAGGCTTTAGAAACTGCTTCTAAACATGTGCGGCTCAAAAATGAGAGAGATTATATGTATGTTGATTTGAATCATGTAAGCCAACACTTATGCACATGGTGCATCACTCTGTTTTCCAGTTGTGCACTGGTCATCAAAATTTAAAGTAATAATTATGGGGTTCTTTTTGGCTCACTGGTCTCTGACAGGCGAGTCCTATGAAATACAGTGGTGTCCATCGTCCGTCGTCGTCCATCGTATGAGACTAAGGCCGCGGGCACATGGTCGGCAAAACTGGCGTAATACCGTGGCATCCATCGTCCATCGTATACGTTCTATCATAAAGGAATCAAACATATATATACATAATATATTTGGTTGCCATTAACAAAGCTTTTAGTGAAGTTGACAAATCTACATGTAAAGCATAGTCAATGGATCCCACACCTTTCACTCGGCCACTACACATCGACAGATTTTCGCACAATTTAAAAAAAATCTGATTCAAGGTAGAGCGTAAGTCTATTTGCTCACATCTTTAGGCCTAAGCCTATTATTGAGCATACTCAAAAATATGATGAAGTATTTGACCAAGTACCGCAGACATGATATTTGATCTCCGCAAAATACAAAGCATAGAAGTCAGTCTATTGACGTGGCCCACTTGTAGCGGGACGTCACCCTGTCATCATTTTCCAAACGGACACAAAGAATGAAAACACCTCAAGCAAGCATACTTATCAAAATGAAGTTCGACATCCAGGGTCAGCTCTGCTGTTTGGAACTTTGGGCCAAATTGGTATACACACTGTATTCGACGCTATTAATTTCTGAGACATTACTCATTGACTTTGATCTCAGGTTCCCTTGAGATTTGCAATCATGTTTTAATTTAACTTTGGCTCAAAGTGCAGTTAACAGTGCTGACCCGGGATGTCTGTGGGACCTTTAGGTCATTCCTAAAGGTTTAAAATCATGCTATCATGGTAAAATTTGAGCGCGGAGGACGGCAGAGTCTTCAATTTTACAGTACATGTATTATCTATAATTAATGATATTTTGCTACTAATTAAATGGTTCATGCTAATTTTATCCTCTTTTCCATTACTAAATGTTCTACGTTCATGTATTTGCTATGTACATTTAACATATGTGGCCATGAAAAATTTCATATAGAAAATACCAAATCATATGTACATGTAGTTCCACACAAATACATGTAATTACATTTCTGAGAAGTGTACAAAATACACTAAATACTAACCTAAAATGTACATGGAACAGTGTGGTAGCCTACATTCTAGAGGCAGCCCTTTTTGCAATGTTCCTCACTCAATGTCGCTTGAATTTTCTTAATCAGTCTTGAACACTGACAGCATTTTACAGCATATACAGCATTTCCATCAAAAAATTATATACAGCATTTTTGCAGCATTTACAGCATTATTCATCAAAAACCTTCGCCAACATCAACCGCTATATTTGTTGCACTATAACGCGCCATTGTATTCTCTAGTCTGTAGAGAAATAAAAATAATAGTCCGTGAAGTGTCAGTAATAGGCCAACTGGATAGTTACAATAATGAAATCTGCAAAGATACAGTACTGTAAGTCTGTGTTCAGCTTTCTTGTATGAAATCAACACATAAATGTTTCCAGTCGATCGAAATTTGAAATTTTTCTGTTGTAATCTTTCCATCCAATATTGAGTCTCGATATACCACCATGAGATTTACCCTAATTGAATGTATCGTTATGCAGATTCTCGGGTCTTTATTGAATTTCATTTCGATGATCAGATAGCAGTCTTGATGGAGATCACATTACATGTGAACAGATCACTTAGCAATTTCACCGATTGTGGAGCTGAAAGCGAAAGAAATCTCTTGCACAAAAATAATTTTTCACAAGTTTCAGTCAAAGCTGAATTTTTTGAGTTTGAATAGATTTTTATACCCCAGTCATCTGATTCTGTGCTACAAATAGCTTTTCATCGATGTGGCGGTCATTGCAGGGTTACCGCGGTAACCGTTACAATAAGATGAAATATTCAATATGTTCCTGCCTTCTATATGTATAGCTGCCGTACGATTCATTGGCATGGAGTGGGCCTATTAAGCGGATTGCAGTGAGCGTTTTGAGTCGGAGTTCTAGCTTGGTCGATATCAAATATTTCTGAGTGTGGTTGATATGCTCGCTGATTTGATTTGCATAGAAACCTTGTCGATAATTATTCTATACCACATTTTATGAGCCAGGCGTGTTTTTTATATAATGGATAACAAGGGCGTTGCTGGAATAATCACCCAGATATATATAGTTCTGTCAAGTTTGGATATTCCCTGGTTGTGGAGAACTGCATTGCTTACCAGAAAGGTCCGTGTCCTCTTCAGCACATTATGCCGCGCTTTGCGGCGAGCAGAGCGGTTTTCACAGGCATTTGGAAAAATTAACACGCCATGTATTGCTAAACCATGGAACAATTATCCAAAACCCTGCGGAAACCGCACCGTTCGCCGCAAACCACGGCGGAATCCGCTGTAGTGCAAACCGGCTTTTAGCCCCTGTTCAGATACACTGCAGTCATTCGTTTGCCTCCCTTCTGAGATCTAATCAGGAGTTCACGTTATTAATGCTGTTTATAGAAAATTCCTTTTCCATTTCCCATTCAGCTGGTCATTAATTATCCCAAGTCATTAGTCGTACTTGGATTAATTATTGTTATCTTCAGGATCAATTGATGACGCCGCACGAAAATCATTTTTGCCTTTGGGTCCGTAATACTCAACCAGTTGCCAGTTTTGACTCGATTCCACGTTGATTCTAACGTATCTCTCTCATCATCTTTTCCTCAGAAGTAACCTTTCAGAGCCCTTTTATGAATTCAATTTGATTTCAGCAGGAGATTCGCATCTTGTTCTACGTAACCTTGGCACCATGTTGACAATTAAAACTCGTTGCAGTTTTGTGAAAAGGAATTTTTACATGCATTTATCAAGAAAACAAGATCAGGTTATGCAACCTGGGGTGGAAAATCAAAACTAAATTAACTTTGTATAGAAAATGCATATCCGACACAACACTCGCTTTCTGCATTAGTGTGAGACCTGATGAATTATTGGGACTCGTATCCTTGTCTGGTGTTGTCATGTCCTATGCCGGCTTATCAGGGTCTTCAAATTTGTCAACCAGCATTCCATTGCAGACTGCTGCAGTTTCAGTTCGTGATCAGGCATTTCATGTTGTTGCAAAGTGCTTCGGTTTCATTTCCTGACCAGGCATTCCATGTCGGCGGATGTTGCAGTTTCCATAGGCACCACTTGGGTTAGGAATAGCTCTGCTCTGTGACAGCACGACGTCCAAAAAGAATCCTAAACATAAGTCACGTACATAGATGGTGCTTCTGGCAAATAGGCCACATTGTAGTGGCCTTGCTCTTGGTGGCGGTCTGGCTGTTCGTAACCATAACCGGGTTGGCTATAGTCCTGTTGATTGAATTCTGGCCGGACATATTCTGGATGGAGTGCGGTTGTGCTAGTGGCTATAGCGGAGACAGGCTTGACGTCCTCTTGCCGTGAATACCTGGCAGGACTTTGAAATTTCTGACTGATCATCACATCTTTGTACCGGTAATGATAAAACAGACCACCTATGCATAGGAACACTAGGAGAAAAACTATAACAAGTATCAAAATGAGTGCCCATAGGGGGAGCCCCCATCTCTGTGGATAGACATGCACTTTGAGTATCCCACTGGAGTTGCCGAACTTATTCCATGCTATGCATTTTATTTTACCGGAATTGTCCTCTGAGACCTCTTTCACTTTGATCTGCAGTTCCGTCTCGTATATGATTTCACCATTTATTTTCTCTGTCCATTTTCGCTGGTGGACATCGATGACCGTCTGGTTAGGAGCAGGATTCCCGTCCAAAACTTCGTAGCTCATATTTGCGAAATGATCGTAGGATGAAGCACGGCATTTGAGGGATACCGTCATGTGTTCTTCCACTCGGATTTCCTCCTGTTGCCGGCCAGAAAACACCAACGGTGCTACGCAGCGTAAATCAGGTTTTTGTAACTTGTACAATTTTTTGTGTTTGAGGCGCGGTGGCTCTGCACAGGTCAAATCAGGCATGGGTTTTTCACTCTTTATCCATTCATACATTTCCATCGTTGAACAGTCACACCGGAGTAAATTATGGCGGAGCAGTATGGTTGCATTTCTCACCGGTGCCAAAATATCCACAGTCAGCGTCCTCAGTTTGTTATTTTGAAGATTCAAAGTTTTCAAATTGGTTAAGTTTTCAAATGTCTCTACTTCAATTTTCTCAACATTACAGTCATACAAATCCAGAATCTCGAGCTTGGTCAAACTATTGAACATGCCTTTTGTAAGAATGGGAAAGTGATTATGACCGAGGTATAACCTTTTGAGGGTCTTTGAAACAGGTTCAAAATCCTTCCCTGAAATACTTCTGAGATTATTCAGTCGTGTATCCAAACCGGTTAACTGATCCAGACCGGTCAGTAGACCGGATGGTATGGTATTGTTCTTACTCGACAGTACATCTGTCATAAGTAATGTTCTTAGCTTCTTCAGTGGTAACAATAACTGTGGAGGAAGCTGTAATTTTGGACTTTGCCAACCAATATCTAGGACTTCAAGATTTGTGAGGGGTGAAAACGTGTCTGGAGTTATAGTCTCGAGCAAATTATGATTAATATGAAGGATTTCTAAATTTTTCAAATCAGT
>NMRB01003730.1:0-21743 GCA_002633025.1 Notospermus geniculatus | reverse complement strand
CAGCCTCGAAAATTTGCGAGATTCGGAGACGACTTTTCGTATTATATCATTTTGTGTGTCGTTCTTTGTGCTTTTTGTTAGATATAATATTTACAAGCCAAATGGCAACAACGGTTCGCTGGCATGAGGGCGAGGGGCACAGGCCTAATGTACCGTAAATAGGTCTATCAGCCAGCGCCACCATCGATGGCCAGAGAAACCAGGCTTGTCTGTATCTGAGCATCATATTTAAGATGTCCTACTTTCCCCTGTGTGGTGAGACCTGAATACCTACCTATGCTACTGTATGTTTATTACCGTGACCTGGTTCATCCATGAACATACGATCGACTGATCGATGTAGTGTATACAGAGCAGTCAGGAAATATGTGGCCAACGAGACTGTGGAAATGTCCAAGTATTTGAATTATCTTAGTTATCAATTAAGCATGGAAGTTGTTGCCACACATGAAAGAATGAGTTGAAGTATAGTGGCTTACCTAATGAAGGGTTAGAAAAGGTATCACAATGGGTCTAATTTCTCAAGTGATGAAAAGAATGTCCACCATTTTACTGTGCAACACCTGGTCCCCTGCCTGTTGCAGCCGCTCCGCTATAGGCCTACAGTACAATAGGACTCGAGGACAGAGGACCCGCATGAAAATGATCCTAAATAATCTCGTCATTTGGTCCNGACTACTTGACTTGAAAAGCAGTCTTGTCCAACAGTTGGGTACAGAGCAGGAGGCTGCGATATAATCTTGGTCCTCTTATGGTTCAAGTGATTCATTTTGGTCAACTTGATAAAATGAATTTGGTTGGGGCTCGTGGAATTTCTCAATCATTTTTTGCTTTGCATAATACCTCCTCTTCTCGAACTGGCAAATTTGGCCTGTAATGATCAATGACCACTGAAAAAATGGCGGCTGTGCTTAAAAGAAGGCCCCAATCCTGCATGGGGGGGGGGGCATCTCCTGAGGTTGGTGGGTGACGAGATTGCAGGGCGTCGGTTGGGGATAGAATTGTTGGAGGACAAATCTCACTTAGATTGAACACCGAAGAGCCTTTAATTGACTATCCAAGAATGTGGAAGGGAACAGGCAGTTTCCTCAAAATATTTCCTGTGCCTTACATGTAGTACTTGACTGTTGTCTACCGTAAAAGAGGAAAGTGTCCAACAGGAGGAAAATATGCTTCACAGTCAACGACGACAAGTAATGGAACTCGTTCTTGCCCTGGCTTCTAGCTCTCCTGGGCCCGGTTGCACCAAAGGTCGTATGTGCTGTCTTAAAGTTAAGAACAAAAATGGGTTGCACCATCGATGTCTCAGGACATCGCCCTAACGTTCCTGCCTATGCAGTTACGACATGTCTTAGGGGGTTGTCCCAAATCCCATATCTTACGATAAGAACTTAAGTTTGGTGCAACCGGGCCCTGGTGCCTCATTAGTACTTGGATTTTTGCACCACACGGAAGATTTGGCCCGCGCCTTGTTTTGTATTAAGCATAATCCGAAGGCAAAATATAATGGTGAGACTATTATGTCTCCTAAAATTCTAAGACTAAGACTAAATCTAAGTCTAAGATTTAAAAATATATTCTTAAGGGGTGGGGGTAAGGTTGTTACACCCCTCTTACAGTCATTGTACATCGCTCAAATGACAGATGGTGGCATTACGGGGCGAGAGAGACATTTAATTCATATTGGCGGTGTAGCAGGCCAAGAGAAATTTTAAGGAAGAAAAAAAATTTAAACATATTTTTCTTTATTCAGCACAACACAAACTGTTCTACGAAAAATATCCTATGATCATTTTGTTCAGAAACTTGAATATGGGTCATTCTCCTAAATATTCTAATTCTATATATTATTTGTACATATAGTAGTTCGTAGTCGGTGAATAAATTCAGTACTATCTTCACAGGCCAATAGTTTACAGCTTGAATTCAGGTCCATATCTTGTCCTGTATAATCCTACAATTTGCATTTATGTAGGCCTTTATCCAAAGTAGGCCAATGTTGTATATTGCATACACATTATTCCCAGAGAATCTTGATGAGTCTTAAAATTCCCTCTGAAGGCGTGTTCGTCCTTGCTGAATGATTTTTAAATTTTCTCACACCCACTACTTCAACGCCGGGAGAAATAAAACCAGGTTTTATTCCTCCAAGGGTCTTATATATACACCATACTAATCTCCAAACCACACATTCTTGAAACTAACAAAATGACAAATATTATTAACTTTCACGAACATGTACCAATATTCAATTCAGGTGCACTAGAGAGGACATGGTCTTAAAATCTGGTATCCATGAATTATATTCCTCTCCCTGACATTCACAACCCTCTGATGATCTTCACTGAACAATTCCTTGAATCAACTACCGTCTGCTACATGTACAATCATATTGCATAGTGGAGCTACACTCAAAATGTACATTCTACATCCTTGTTGAATTACAGAAATGTGACTGATTACGTACTGAAATTGACGTTACACGATAATACAACAATAATAAACTCAAGATAATATACACTGTAATATGTATTAATCCTATCCTATTACAACACACAATCTAAAACGGCCTCAACTGCTACTAGTTTGTTTATAGAACATTCAGCCAAATCAGTTGATCCACAAATGGAAGTTGATTGGAGTTTCATCACTCTGTCTCGAATGCCTGGTTGTCAATTCCCTGCTCGATCTCCGGTGGATTCTTCAAGTCTCGTTCAATTTTCCACTGTTTCTCTTCGTGTCGCCTCTTTGCAATTTGGCAGAAGATGCCGATGACAACTAAGATCAAAGCAACGATGACAGCAAGAATTATCACCAATGCCCAATCAGGGATAAGCAAAGGCCAAGGTTTTGGCGTCGTTTTCTCACTTTTTGTTGTGGTAACAGCAGGTTTCTTTGTTGATGTGGTTGGTGGTGGGCCGCAGACGTCACTCTCGGTCAAGGATTTCAAGAATTTATCTTTAACTTTTGACGGCGTCTTACACTTTATAGCAAGTTTGAGGTTTGGATTGTCTGTCATTAACTTGATGAGACCTTTGATGTCGTCATTGCAGGAACAATCAACAGGGTTGTCTGCAGCATTGATGGTTGCCTTCTTCACATCGGTAAACATACCAGCAGTGAATGATTTCAATGCATTTTCGGTTAAATCCAACTGTGTGAGTTTCTTGAGACCAAGAAAGGTTTTCAGTGGAATGGTAGCGAGTTTGGGATTTTTCGTTACGTAGAGTTCTTTCAGTGTTCCTTGTAGTGGTGCAAATAAAGATTTAGGGAGAGATGTCATGGGCGTTCCGCTGATGGTGAGATGTGAGAGTTGGGTGAGACCAGCGAAGATTTTCGGTGGGATGGTAGCGAGTTTTGCGTTTTTGGTAAGGGAGAGTTTTTTCAGTGTTCCTTTAATTGGTGAAAATAGGGGTTCAGGGAGAGTTGTCACGGACGTTCCACTGATGGTGAGATGTGAGAGTGCTGGCATCGACTCAAACGCGTTCACATTTATCGATGTCAGTGCTGTACCACCAATAGTAATCCTCTCTAGATTCGGAGCCAATTTGAACGCCTCTGCTTTCAATTCTTTACCAAGGTATTTGGGAATTTGGAGGTCACCTCTGGATGTTTTTATCTTTGGCAGTATCGTGTTCATAAGGTCCTGCTCGGTAACTCCTGCTGCTTTCTTGTCGCACTTGTACACGCCGCCTTTGCATGTACAAAGCGTTGTTGGACATGGGCATATCTTGGCTTCAGTTGCTGCCTTAAGGTCTGTGTTGCTTACCGATGGTGGTGTCGTGCATATGATAGCAAGTTTGACTGTTGGATTTTTCGTTAACCAGTCCTTGAGTCCCATTGTATTGATGGAGCAGGGACAGTCAATGGGATTGCCAGTCGTGAGAATCTGGGCATTTTTGACATCATCAAACATTTCTGCATTGAATGATTTAAGTGCATTATTCGTTAAGTCCAATTTTGTAAGTTTTGTTAGTCCTGCAAATATTTTAACCGGTAGCATTGTTAGTTTGGAGTTGCCGTTCAATTCCAGGTCAGTAAGAGTTCCTTTCAGTGGTGAAAACACAAGTTCTGGTAACGTGGTGATCTGGCTGATGGATATGCTGAGAGAAACGAGTGTCAATCCTTTGAATGCGTTGGCATCGATTGACTTAAGGTTGCCGGCAGTATTAAAGGACAGTTTTGTAATCTTCAGCTTGGCGAACATGTCAGCTTTGAGTGTTGACTCCGCATAATTCATGATCGTCAAATCTTTGACAGTACTCCACAATCTGACATTTGGTAGAATGGTCGTGGTGAGGGCCTTCTCTGTTACTTGGGCGTTGTTCTTGTTGCACGTTATGCTGGTTGCAGTGCATGTGCACGTGCTCGGGCAACAAACTTTATCTCCGGTGAGTGATTTTAACACTTTGTCCTTTAGTGCAGTTGGGGTCTTACAGGTTATTTTCAGATCCATTTTCGTGTTCTTTGCCATCAATTCCATGAGGCTCATAGTGTCGCTGTTACAGGAACAATCAACCGGGTTGCCTGTGGTGTCAATCTTTGCTGTCTTCACGTCATTAAACATACTCCCTTTGAATGATGTTACTGCATTGTTAGTAAAATCTAACTTCGTGAGTTTGGTTAGACCATCAAATATCTTATCCGGCAAGGTTGAAAGTTTAGGGTTGTTCTTCACTAAATCTTTGACAGTACTCCACAATCTGACATTTGGTAGAATGGTCGTGGTGAGGGCCTTCTCTGTTACTTGGGCGTTGTTCTTGTTGCACGTGATGCTGGTTGCAGTGCATGTGCACGTGCTCGGGCAACAAACTTTATCTCCGGTGAGTGATTTTAAGGCTTTGCCAGTTACTGCAGCTGGGGTCTTACAAGTTATTTTCAGATCCATTTTCGTGTTCGCTGCCATCAGGTCCATGAGGCTCGTAGTGTCGCTGTTACAGGGACAATCAACCGGGTTACCTGTGGTGTCAATCTTTGCTGTCTTCACGTCATTAAACATACTCCCTTTGAATGATGTAACTGCATTGTTAGTAAAATCTAACTTCGTGAGTTTGGTTAGACCATCAAATATCTTATCCGGCAAGGTTGAAAGTTTAGGGTTGTTCTTCACAATGAGTTCAGTAAGAGCCCCTCTGAGTGGTGAAAACACAAGTGTCTGCAGTGCAGGCACAGATGTCCCTGATACGGTGAGCCGTTTTAGCTTTGACAAACCCCCGAATGCATTTGCATCTATCATTTTCACTTGAGGAGAATTTTCAATGGTTAGTTCTTCAAGCGAGTTTACTTCCTTGAATTTGTCTGGTCCCAGCTTTAGATCAAAGTACTTGTGAATGGCGAGTTTTGTAATCTTATCAGCCTTACCCTGCTTAATAATCTCTTTGAACTCTGCAGGAGTAATGACCTTAACGTTGCACACGTATTCCGTCGCCGGTGTACAAGTACAGAGTGCAGTCGGACACGCTCCAGAGGAATACGCAATGCTGGTCAAGAGAGCTACTACACCAAGAAGAATTCGATGTTCCATATTTTGGTCGTTCGAGTAGGGGACTGCCTGCCTCAGTTTGTGTTTAGTGTGACCTCCTCCTGTCAAGTGGAGGTCTCTTGTTGAGGGGAGAAACGTTTCAATTAAGTTTACTCACGAATCTGCAAGAACGAATCTACGATTCAAGTTATTGTGTGTCCTCCAGCAAATAATCCTCCAGGGAATGAAAATATTGTAGGAAACACTTGCCAGCAACAAGTTTATTTTCCCCAAAATGTACTCGGTGGACGAGCCCAGTGTTTTGAAAACTCGCCGAGTCCTCTGCAGAATCGGTTATTCACTAAACAAGTTGAATCCTAACCGCACAGAGCACCTGAGAGAGATGAAAAGTGTTTAACTTTTGAGGAGTGTTCTCTCTGAATTATGAGAAAGTGAATGAATCCTGTTTTAATCCAGCTAGGATGCAAGTCTCTGTGATCAGAGTTAGAATTGGCCACAACTTGGCATCCCATAAATCCTGTTTGATTGGCGGTGGTGTGAGGAATTTAACTTCTTTCTACTCTCCAAGTTGTTGCGCCCAAACTGGAATTGTGTACTTTGTGTGTCACTTTATAAATGAAATTTCTATTGTGGCGAATATGAGCAAAACCTGTTTTCGTTGGTGACACGTAAAGAACCATCAACTCTCATAGAATTCGTTAACAGCTTTCATTTGGTATGCATACTTTTCATGGATCAAATTATATTGGTGTCAAAGGTGTGACCAGTTTATTGATGACTTGTTCCAAATGATAATGGTGACGCATTTTCATAGGCCTACGTCTGATACGCATAATAAAAAATATTATGGGGTAACCCCTTTCCTTGTTGAAGGATACTGACAGATGTGCCTTTTACTGGGCCAGATGGGAAAACGGTTGTAATTCTTCCCAACAGGCTGATTGACGTCCTAAAGCGGGCGGGGAGGGGCAGTCTTTACCTTGGGACAGTAAGCCATGGTACCTTGTTCCTTTGCAAGACCAAGTAAAAGACCCCACTCAAGTGAAGAACGCGAGCAGCATGAGAGGGCCTGGTCCATACTTACCAGGGCCAATTATGCTTTGGCTTCAGCCCTGATGGGAAAATCAAAATCCATATACAGGTAGCCCGTGAGGAAGAGGCAGAAGAATGAGTTTGTGAAGTTTTTTATTTCATGTTTTTATGATCCATCACAGAATCACCAGCGTGCACTCTATCCACTCCGCCAACGAGCCAGCTGACAGGGACATGATTTGTGTTTGTCATAGACGTAGACTTCGACTTACGTAATAATACTACGAATAAGAGACAACATGAGAAGTCTTCCAACAAGTTCGGTGGCCGAACGGGGAAGACGGTGGAATAAAGATAACAGGGCGCGAGTTCGATTCCCAGCTAGGCCAATTTTTTTTCTTTCAGAAAAATGTTCAGCAGGAGCTCACAAGAGGCTTTTGACACCTCTAAAGCTCGAAGACAAATAAGATGGCGCCCTCCTGGCGTCGTGGGGTATATCATGTTCTGAGCCTTCGTTTGAGGTGTTTGCAGGGCGTTTGCAATTCTCTTGCACGTCGCATGGGGGCTGTGAAATATGATATCTACATGTATCTCGATTCACCAAGAGATATTAACCCCTTCCTATCAGCTGAGCGCAAGGCCCATGGGCCTCTTGTTGTTCGATCGCGTCAGATTTAAGGGGTGGGGGTACAATAAAGAGGGTTGTTACACCTCTGTAGTCATCTTACAGTCGTTGGTATTATAACCCAAATGGCAGATGGCGGGGATTACGGGGCGAGAGAGACATTTGAATCATATTGGTGTGGTAGCAGGCCAAGAGAAATTTCAAGGGAAAAAAATGTAAACAGATTTTTCTTTATTCAATACAACACAAACTACCTTTCCACCAAAAATATCCTATGATCATCGAGTTCAGAAAATTTTAATATGGGTCATTCTCCTAAATATTCTAATTCCTTGTAATATTTATAGTTGCTATAATACGAAAAGTCGTCTCCGAATCTCGCAAATTTTCTACTCCAACCGAGGTCTTCCTCAGCCTCGAAAATTTGCGAGATTCGGAGACGGCTTTTCGTATTATATCATTTTGTGTGTCGTTCTTTGTGCTTTTTGTTAGATATAATATTTATAGTTCGTCGTTAGTGAATAAACTCAATACTATCTTGACAGGCCAACCCTTAAATAGTTTATAGCTTGAATTCAGGTTCATGTCTTGTCCCGTATAATGCCACAATTTATATGTTTGTAGGTCTTTATCCAAAGTAGGCCAATATTTGGAGGAGTCAATGCATATCCGTTGAAAACATGTGCACACGTACATGTACATGTACAATGTTGTGTAGTGGTTATAATTTGAATCTGGGTTCTTGGTGTAGGCCTAGTGGTAGAAAAAACGTTCTCCAATAGACAGGTCAGGGGCCTGTTTCATAAAGTGACTTTAAGCTAATGGTACCATTAACTCAGTGCATTTTCCATTTGGTTAAAGGTACCATTAGCTTAAAATCAGTTTATGAAACAGCCCCCCCCCCCTCCATCATCTGATGACATTAACTGAATACTTTTTAAATCAACTACCATAAGTATGATTCACCCTAAATTCAACGTGGGCAAGCTTGGAAATGTGCACAGGTCAGTGGTAAATAATCCATGTCACTGTTACCTAATGATGTTAGGGTAACTTGATTTACGTTCCATAACCTATAGCAAATCCAAGGTTGTGCTCAGTCAAACTGGTAAATACTGTGGTTTGTGGTTTAATCATTGCGTTCACTTATGGTGTCTGTTGCACAGACCTAGCACTTTGCCCATGTTGAATTTACGGTGAATCATAACCCTTTACAATATCATAATGTGTAGTGGAGCTACATTTTAGATTCTACATTCTTGAATTACAGGTAGTGTTACAGATTCCTTACTGAAATATACATTAAAATAATTATATACATATAATACAATATAATAGATTCAAGCTAATATATTAATCCTATCCTATTATCAGGCATCACCCACTTCCTTTTGTAATCTCACTACTACATATCACTTGTTACATCTTATGAACATATCCAACTTCCTACAGTAAAAAAGCAATTAAAAGCTGTTTTAAAAGGTGCGACTTTTCAATGAGTTGTCCCGAGGTATTAGTAAATAGTTGTTCGTACATGTACCTTAACTTCTCATGGCCCATGCTGAGCTGCGTGGAATCAGAACATATCCTTAGCCATGCAGCGCAAGCAATTAACTGGTAGATATTAGTCACGTGAACAACGGACAGGACACATCGTGCTGCTTGCATGCCCGCTGCATCTTAAAATCACATGGGTCTGTACGAACAGAGCCAATATGAACCCTTCCGCTTTCAATTCTTTGCCGAGTTCTTTGGGAATTCGGTGGTCACAATCAGACGATTCATGCGAAAAACCCATCATCTAAAACTGCCTCAACTGCTATGAGTTTATTAGAACATTCAGCCAAATCAGTTGATCCACAAATGGAACTTGAGTGGAGTTTCATCACTCTGTCTCGAATGCCTGGTTGTCAATTCCCTGCTCGATCTCCGGTGGATTCTTCAAGTCTCGTTCATTTTTCCACTGTTTCTCTTCGTGTCGCCTCTTTGCAATTTGGCAGAAAATGCCGATGACAACTAAGATCAAAGCAACGATGAAAGCAAGAATTATCACCAATGCCCAATCAGGGATAAGCAAAGGCCAAGGATTTGGCGTTAACCCTTTACAATATCATAATGTGTAGTGGAGCTACATTTTAGATTCTACATTCTTGAATTACAGGAGTGTTACAGATTCCTTACTGAAATATACATTACAATATATACATATGATACAATATAATAGATTTAAGCTAATATATTAATCCTATCCTATTATCAGGCATCACCCACTTCCTTTTGTAATCTCAGTACTACATATCACTTGTTACATCTTATAAACATATCCAACTTCCTACAGTAAAAAAGCAATTAAAAGCTGTTTTAAAAGGTGCGACTTTTCAATGAGTTGTCCCGAGGTAATAGTAAATAGTTGTTCGTACATGTACCTTAACTTCTCATGGCCCATGCTGAGCTGCGTGGAATCAGAACATATCCTTAGCCATGCAGCGCAAGCAATAGGAGCTGTCAGCGAGTTGACCACTAGGTGTCACTAGGGCCCAATTCAATGCATCTAGCGGACCCAGTCATTATCGATCGAGCAGCGATCATAATAGATTTCCTGTACATTTGGTCCGCTAAGACTGTGCTGCCATCTGTTAGCAATAAGCGCGGCTGACTGCTCCTATTAACTGGTAGATATTAGTCACGTGAACAATGGACAGGACACATCGTGCTGCGTGCATGCCCGCTGCATCTTAAAATCACATGGGTCTGTACGAACAGAGCCAATATGAACCCTTCCGCTTTCAATTCTTTGCCGAGTTCTTTGGGAATTCGGTGGTCACAATCAGACGATTCATGCGAAAAACACATCATCTAAAACTGCCTCAACTGCTATGAGTTTATTAGAACATTCAGCCAAATCAGTTGATCCACAAATGGAACTTGAGTGGAGTCTCATCACTCTGTCTCGAATGCCTGGTTGTCAATTCCCTGCTCGATCTCCGGTGGATTCTTCAAGTCTCGTTCATTTTTCCACTGTTTCTCTTCGTGTCGCCTCTTTGCAATTTGGCAGAAGATGCCGATGACAACTAAGATCAAAGCAACGATGAAAGCAAGAATTATCACCAATGCCCAATCAGGGATAAGCAAAGGCCAAGGATTTGGCGTGGTGACGGGTGGTTTCTTGGTTGTTGGTGGGCCGCAGACGTCAATCTCAGTCAAGGATTTCAAGAGTTTATCTTTAAATTTTGATGGCGTCTTGCATTTTATAGCAAGTTTGAGGTTTGGATTGTCTTTCATCAACTTGATCAGACCTTTGATGTCGTCGTTGCAGGAACAATCAACAGGGTTGTCTGCAGCATTGATGGTTGCCTGCTTCACATCGGTAAACATACCAGCAGTGAATGATTTCAATGCATTTTCGGTTAAATCCAACTGTGTAAGTTTCTTGAGACCAAGGAAGGTTTTCGGTGGAATGGTAGCGAGTTTGGGATTTTTCGTTACGTACAGTTCTTTCAGTGTTCCTTGTAGTGGTGCAAATAAAGATTTAGGGAGAGATGTCATGGACGTTCCGCTGATGGTGAGATGTGAGAGTTGGGTGAGACCAGCGAAGATTTTCGGTGGGATGGTAGCGAGTTTTGCATTTTTGGTAAGGGAGAGTTCTTTCAGTGTTCCTTTAATTGGTGAAAATAAAAGTTCAGGGAGAGTTGTCATGGACGTTCCGCTTATTGTGAGATGTGAGAGTTGGGTAAGACCATCGAAGATTTTCGGTGGGATGGTAACGAGTTTTGCATTTTTGGTCAGGGAGAGTTTTTTCAGTGTTCCTTTAATTGGTGAAAATAGGGGTTCAGGGAGAGTTGTCACGGACGTTCCACTGATGGTGAGATGTGAGAGTGCTGACATCGACTTAAACGCATTCACATTAATCGTTGTCAGTGCTGTACCACCAATAGTAATCCTCTCTAGATTCGGAGCCAATTTGAACGCCTCTGCTTTCAATTCTTTACCAAGGTATTTGGGAATTTGGAGGTCACCTCTGGATGTTTTTATCTTTGGCAGTATCGTGTTCATAAGGTCCTGCTCGGTAACTCCCGCTGCTTTCTTGTCGCACTTGTACACGCCGCCTTTGCATGTACAAAGCGTTGTTGGACATGGGCATATCTTGGCTTCAGCTGTTGTCTTAAGGTCTGTGTTGCTTACCGATGGTGGTGTCGTGCACTTAATAGTAAGTTTGACTGTTGGATTTTTGGTCAACCAGTCCTTGAGTCCCATTGTATTGATGGAGCAGGAACAGTCAATTGGATTGCCATTCGTGAGAATCTGGGCATTTTTGACATCATCAAACATTTCTGCACTAAAGGATTTCAGTGCATTTTTCGATAGGTCCAATTTTGTAAGTTTGGTGAGACCAAGGAAGGTTTTCGGTGGAATGGTAGCGAGTTTATTTTTCGTCACGTCGACTTCTTTCAGCGTTCCTTTAATTGGTGCAAAAAGGAGTTCAGGGAGAGTTGCCACGGACGTCCCGCTGATGGTAAGATGTGAGAGTGCTGACATCGTCTTAAACGCGTTCTCATCAATCGTTGTCAGTGCTGTACCACCAATCGTAATCCTCTCTAGATTCGGAGCCAATTTGAAAGCCTCTGCTTTCAATTCTTTACCAAGGTATTTGGGAATTTGGAGGTCACCTCTGGATGTTGTTATCTTTGGCAATATCTCTTTTATCAGGTCCTGCTCTGTAACTCCCGTCGCTTTCTTGTCGCACTTGTACACGCCGCCTTTGCATGTACAAAGCGTTGTTGGACATGGACATATCTTGGCTTCAGTTGCTGCCTTAAGGTCTGTGTTGCTTACCGGTGGTGGTGTCTTGCATATGATAGCAAGTTTGACTGTTGGATTTTTCGTCAACCAGTCCTTGAGTCCCATTGTATTAATGGAGCAGGGACAGTCAATGGGATTGCCAGTCGTGAGAATCTGGGCATTTTTGACATCATCAAACATTTCTGCAGTGAATGATTTAAGTGCATTATTCGTTAAGTCCAATTTTGTAAGTTTTGTTAGTCCTGCAAATATTTTAACCGGTAGCATTGTTAGTTTCGAATTGCCGTTCAAAACCAGTTGAGTGAGGGTTCCTTTGAGTGGCGAAAACACAAGCTCTGGTAACGTGGTGATCTGGCTGGATGATATGCTGAGAGAAACGAGTATCAATCCTTTGAATGCGTTGGCATCGATTGACTTAAGGTTGGCGGCGGTATTAAAGGACAGTTTTGTAATCTTCAGCGTGGCGAAAATGTCAGCTTTGAGTGTTGACTCTGCGTAATTCGTGATCGTCAAATCTTTGACCATGCCCCATACTCTGACCTTTGGTAGAATAGTCGTGGTGAGGTCTTTCTCTGTTACTTTCGCGTTTTGTTTGTTACACGTGATGGTTGTCGCAGTGCATGTGCACGTGCTCGGGCAACAAACTCCATCTTTGGTGAGTGATTTTAAGACTTTGCCAGTTACTGCAGCTGGGGTCTTACAAGTTATTTTCAGATCCATGTTTGTGTTCGTTGCCATCAAATCCATGAGGCTCATAGTGTTGGTGTTACAGGAACAATCAACCGGGTTGCCTGTGGTGTCAATCTTTGCTGCCTTCACGTCATTAAACATACTCCCTTTGAATGATGTTACTGCATTGTTAGTGAAATCTAATTTCGTGAGTTTGGTTAGACCATCAAATATCTTATCCGGCAAGATTGAAAGTTTAGGGTTGTTCTTCACAGTGAGTTCAGTGAGAGTTCCTTTGAGTGGTGAAAACACAAGCTCTGGTAACGTGGTGATCTGGCTGATTGATATGCTCAGAGAAACGAGTGGCAATTCTTTGAATGCGTTTGCATCGATTGACGTAAGTTTGGTGGCCATAATGTTCAGTTTTGTAATCTTCAGCGTGGTAAAGATGCCAGCTTTGAGTGTTGACTCCGCGTAATCCATGATCATCAAATCTTTGACAGTATCCCACACTCTGACTTTTGGTAGAATGGTCGTGGTGAGGTCTTTCTCCGTTAATACTTTCGCGTTTTGCTTGTTACACGTGATGCTGGTTGCTGTGCATGTGCACGTGCTCGGGCAACAAACTTTATCTTTGGTGAGTGATTTTAAGACTTTGCCAGTTACTGCAGCTGGGGTCTTACAAGTTATTTTCAGATCTTTGGTGTTCGCTGCCATCAAGTCCATGAGGCTCATAGTGTCGCTGTTACAGGGACAATCAACCGGGTTGCCACTGAGGTCAATATTTGCATTCTTCACATCTCTGAACGTTCTCCCACTGAATGAATCAATTGCGTTGTTACTGAAATCTAACTTCGTGAGTTTGGTTAGACCATCGAATACCTCATCCGGCAAGATTGAAAGTTTCGCGTTGTTCTTCACAGTGAGTTCAGTGAGAGTTGCTTTGAGTGGTGAAAATATAAGTGTCTGCAGTGAAGCTTCAGATGTTCCTGATATGGTGAGCCGTTTCAGGTTTGTCAAACCCTGGAATGCATTTACGTCCAAATCTTTCACTTCAGGAGAATTTTCAATGGTTAGTTCTTCAAGCGAGGGGACATCTTTGAATGTGCCTGATCCCAGTATTTTAGTTAAGTACTTATGAATGGTGAGTTTTTTAATCTTATCAGCCTTGGCCGCCATAATAATCAGTCTGAATTCTGTAGGAATGATGACCTTTTTATTGCAGATGTATTCCGTCGGTGCTGCTGGCGGTGTACAAGTACAGAGTGCAGTCTGACACGCTCCAGAGGAATACGCAATGCTACTCATGAGAGCAATAACACCAAGAAGAATTCGGTGTTCCATGTTTTGACCGTTCGAGTAGGGACTGCCTGCCTCGGTTTCTGTTCAGTGTGTCCTCCTGCCAAGTGGAGGTCTCTTGCTTGAGGGGAGAAACCTTCCTATTAGGTTTGCTCACGAATCTGCGAGAACGAACCCACGATTAATAATCCTCAGGGGAATTAACAACACAATATCACAGGAAACACTTGACAGCAACAAGTTGTTTTTCCGCAAAATTTTTTGAAAACTTACTGAGTCCTCTACAGAATCGGTTTATTCACTAAAAAGATGAATCCTAACAGCAAAAATCACCTGACAGAGATGAAAATTATGTAACTTTCGAGCAGTGTTCCCTCTGAATTATGAGAAAGTGAATGAATCCTGTTTTAATCCAGCTAGGATGCGAGTCTCTGTGATGTTGAGTTAGAATCGGCCACAACTTGAACAACGGCATCCACTAAATCCTGTTTGGTTGGCGGTGGGCGTGAGGAACCTAACCTCCTTTCTACTGTCCAAGTTATTGCGCCCAACTGGAGATTGTTTACTTTCCGTGTCACTTTATAAATGAAATTTCTATTGTTGAGAATATGAGCAAAACCTGTTTTCGTTGGTGACACGTAAAGAACCATCAACTCTCATAGAATTCGTTGACAGCTTTCATTTGGGTTTGCATATTTTTCATGGATAGAGTCATACTGGAGTCAAAGGCGTGACCAGTTTATTGATGACTTAGTCCAAATTATAATAGAGACGTATTTTCAGAGGCCTACGTCTGATACGCATAATCAAAATTATGGTATAACCCCTTTCCTTGTTGAAGGATTCTGACAGCTGTGCCTTTTACTGGCCCAAATGGAAAAAACGGTTTAATGTAATTCTTCCCAACAGGCTGATTGACGTCCCAGCAGGCGGGGAGGGGGGAGTCTTTACCTTGGGACAGTAAGCCATGGTGCCTTGTACCTTTGCAAGGCCAAGTTAATGACCCCATTCAAGTGAAGAACGCGAGCAGCTTGAGAGGGCCGGTTCCATACTTATCAGGGCCAATAATGCTTTGGCTTCAGCCCTGATGGAAAAATCCAAATCCAAATTTGTACAAGTAGCCTACGAGGAAGAGACAGAAGACAGAGTTTATTAAGAGAAATTTTATTTTATGTTTTTATCCATCACCGAATTTACTCTACTTACAGACATTGCGACTGTTTTATATACATGTATTGAATTTATATAGACTTACACGTATCTGCTGATGTCTGATGTCCAGATTTTGTGGTGCAAATAAAAGTTAAATCTGAAGTGCGACTGGACCTTGATCATGTTGAACAAATAAAATTTTAAAATTTTTGTTAGAAGAATTTCCATGAACGACGGGCTCTACGGTTGTTCATCAGCTAGGGGACATTATTTTCTGAAACATCCTGTGGCTCGCCTGTGCAAATAGGCCTAAATATCTTAAGTTCAGTGAAGGCAGTACTTATCCCTTGTTGTTAAGCCATACATTTTCCAAAGGCCTTTCTGTACATATAGACAGCAATTTTCGTATTGAATTGCATCAGACCGGAGCCTTCCACTCATTTTAGAGAGTAATCCATGCCAAGTATACCTTTGTTAATCTAATGGACAGTGACATACTGTGCACTTGACTAGATATGATTCTACACATTCTGACTAAACGAAGACACTTCCGCCCAGACAACCCCAAAAAGATCCATGAGATTACTAGCTAGTGCAATAAAGCCAAGAATACTTACATGTAGGTGTGTGACCTCGCCCCACCTTAAATTAGCGTACCGTATCACACTCAGGATGGGCCGAAAAGTCTTCTACCAATGTAGGCTCTGGAGGAGTAGTTCAGGATTTTTTGTGGTCGCGGTAGGGTGTCGGGCACCCCCATGTTAGGGTTCTTCCCCAGAAAATTTTACAACCTAAAGGCGCAGCTCCACTTGACAGTTTTCTCGCAGAAGTTGGCTCACAATGGGCACTTCATCATTGTTTGTGTCCTGTCGGCTTATACGCTGGGACCAATGACACAAACAACTGCTCGCAGTTGAGTTGCCCATTGAGAGCCAACTAATGCGAAAAAACTGTCAAGTGGAGCAGCAGCGCCTAAAGCCTCGCTTATGTTGCCCTACGCTGTGATAGAAACAGCGTCAACAAATTGCAACTGTAAACTTATGTCGCCACCGAGTAGAAAAATACCGATCGGTCGCAACTGCCTGGAACTAGTTTATCGCCGTCTTTTGAGTGCTTNCGATAAACTAGTTCCAGGTAGTTGCGACCGATCGGTATTTTTCTAGTCGGTGGCGACATAAGTTATCAGTTGCAACTAGTTGACGCTATTTCTATCGCAGCGTAGGGCGACATAACCGAGGCTTTAGGGCGACATAAGCGAGGCTTTAAATGTTCTAACGTGCACTTTCTGGCCAGTCCTGATGAGAAATTTGTTTGTTGCCGAGAGCAAAAGGGAGTGGGAGTCCCGAGATCTGAGCCTGGGCATAAAGTGGTGGAGAAGGTATTCGAACATATTTATGAATGCCAAAGACATTCATTTCAGCAAAATTTTGTCAAAAAGTCGTTCGTTACCCCCTCTGCTTCAGCAACTAGCTCCTGCATGGTGCTGTTGGTCAGAATGTGAGGGCTGTCACTATGATGTCCACTTATCCCTACTGCAAGTTTAAGCTAACCCACCACCATTTAGGCTGTGTGTCCATTGGCGTGTTCTCAAAGCTTGAAATTCCTTTTTGCACTGTAATATGTTATTATAATAGATAGTAGGACATCGTGTGTAGGCCTATTGGTCTCCCAGGGCGGACAGGAATAAAAGACATGATAAATTGCAAGACATAAAGCAGGCCTACGTATACACATATTGTTACTATAAATGTGATAAATGGAGGCCTATTGAGATGATTGCATTATGAATACATGTAATAAAGCATGATAAATTTGATATGCTCCAAGGGAGTCTTTGAGGAAAGCTTTTGGTCAGTGTAGCTCTAAACTTTTGTTAGAGTCTATTAACTCAAACAAAAGAAAAGATGCACATAGGGATACGGCCAAGATGGCATTATAGTCCCTGTTCTAACAGGGATGAGCAAATGTTGCAATGGCAAGGAAAAGGATAGAGAATTTTTTTGATGATTGCCAAGAATGTTCACATAAATTGTAATAAGTATTCCTGCTATAGATTCGCCATGTGAAAGAACTTCATGCACAGTGCATGCTTTGTCTTCATTAGACTTCCCGTTGAAATTGCAAAAAAACAATAAAATTTCGAATACATGTATGTCCAACACGGTAAATTTGTCATCTGGTTAAAATATTGCTAGTTTACATGTCCTCAAGGTAAAATGATTGTCATGTATAATGTACATGTAGATATCAAAATACATCAGAATGTCTCAGAAGAAGCCTTGGATGTTCTTCTGCTGGTCTCGTTGCTACTCTACGTACATTCTCTTCATGGCTGATTGAGAGTCAAGTCTTGCTGGACAATGTTTTGTGGTTTATCCGAGATCTTCCCAATTGAGTGGAAATAATTCACAATGATATGGACTATATCTGAAACGAAAGAAACAAGGCAACATGACACTTTTCTAGCTTGTGTATTGACCCATTTCTAAAGTCTGCTGAGGGTGGATGGATAAAGGTGCCCACAAGTGGACATTGCGTCTTGAAGCAACTCGACGGATCCGTCGCAGATAAAAAAATCACCACGTGCAGGTCGACATTTCAGCGAAGAGGAACTCGGAGCAACGGGCAGTTGTTATACCTCGAACAGTATGCTCATGATACATCCGGCAGTTGCTCGGAGACGCTCAGGTCGACAAAATCGGCAACTGATCAGTCACTCCGAGTTGCTTCCATCGCCGGAAAGATTGCGGCGAGTTGCTTCAGGACGCAATGTCGACCTGTGGGGACCTTTACTGGCTTCAGACTGTCAGAGGAATCTATTGAATTAACCACTGTCTGGGGTCATTTCGGCAATTCATATGACCAAGAAATTGCATCAGGCTTGTGCAAGAGGACCACTTACCTAGACTCCTTTATAGCCTGACTGAGGAGGTGTCCCTGCCTCTCTCAGTTGCATCTCCAATCGTTTCTGACTTTCATGATCTCGGCGTTTGAAGATCTGGCAGAATACACCAATACCAATGAGTCCAGCACAGATTACAATGGCCTAGCCATGTTGATGATGCAGGAGTTGGGATGAATTAGTTTTAAAAAGAAGTTCTAAAAATCTGATGTTTGATCAACACAACTAGAACCTTTAAAGGGCCTCTGGAGGCAGCCCAGCATGGCTGGGGAAAACCACGGGGAAAACCCAGGTTCAATACCTCGTACTGGTGATTAACGTTAAAGTGGCGCCGCCTAGCTGAAGAACCGGTACTGATAGTAGCCTAATGGCGAGCTGCCTCTAGAGGCCCTTTAAGTTTAGACTTCCTGTGTATCCTTTCAGAAGATTTGAAATAAACAAATCGTGTGTTCTTAGACGATTTTTCCAACTGGGAAAAACTTTGCAGCGTTTCGTGTATAGGACACTCTCCGGTCACCCTTTGCATGTGCTCAAGTCCTGTCACTGTCTAGACCTGGCGAGTTCTACCTTTGTTTATACTGGCAACTCGTCTAAATTCACATTCATATACATTTACATGTACAGGTAGTTGCAAAATGTTATGCATTAGGTTTTCGCCCTGTGGGATTTCTATTGTTTGCCACTGCTCAATTTGGAAGAAGTTTAATTGCATTTCAATCCAACCTGACCAGGTTGGGCACTCATTCCCTGAGGCATGTCCTGTGTAGTTTACGACCAAGTCCCACGAAAAGTGTTTAAAAGGGATTTATGCAATGTTCTTTTGTTCCATTCCAGCTCAGACTTGACTGCATGTTTTAGCACAGTTCGATCAGAATGTTTTCACTATTTTGCCCCTTCTGTTTTCCCACTTCTGTAAAAATCTCTGTTGTCAAGTCCTGATTTATTTGTGTTGTTTTGCACTTCTGTGCTGGGCAGGCCTACTGTTTTATCTAGGACTGATCCATGTAGNCGACTGACCTAGATTTCAATGGGCCCCGCCTTTATTGCGCGCTCCCACCATCATCATGATGACATCTGGAGGGAGTGCTAAGAACCACTGGTTACCTCAGGATGGATTCCTGCACTTCTGAAAGAAAACATCTGTGACTGCCTGGGCCTTGCTGTCTGGGCAGTTTCTCTATAGTCTTATCAAACATCTGTGCATGTATTATTGTCTGGAGATTTGTAAAGAATATGTAAAGAATGAAAGTCCTGGAAATTAACTCTCACCACGTGTTGTCTTCCTCTCCTGTAGTCTTCTTCCATTGTGGACAATCGGAGAATGCATGGAGAAGAAGGCGACGCCCATCTTGGTTCTAGACATTGGTGTCTAATGTTTATTATGATGTCTAATTAAATATTATGTACATGTACATTTAATTATAATTATTACATACATGTAATCGCATGTCTAATGTCTAATACATGTAGCATGTCTAATGCAATCTGCCATGCCACTTCACGTGAGTTTCACCTGCTTTGAATTAATTCGTGTGATTTGCATGATGCCTCTTCACCAACATTGCAGCAATGATAATCCTGTACGAGGATTTACTTGGACATCCTGTACCAAAAGTTGGTTCACTGACTTTCATAAGGAGGAAGCTGAGTCCAGGTCCTGATAAAGCCTAAATGGTCTCTACGAGATGGGAATGAGTTTTCGCACAGCACTAGGAATCGACAGACAGAAGGGGCCTCTCCACTGAAGTGGAAACTGCCTTAAACAACTTGTTGCTGATCGTATATGTTGTGTCAAGATCTATCCAGGTATTTATTACTGCCTTAAGCCTATTAAGGTATTTGTGACTGCCTAAAGGCTAATCCTTCATCTGATAGTCCTGCATCATCTATATGTGGTACCAGAATTCACTCCTGAAATAAAAAAAAGAAGATGTATGTTGAAGATCAAGGTGAGGTTATTCAGCAAAGATCAGAGCTAAGGATGACCGTATTCAAGATATAGGAAGCCTCGTAGCTAATGTTGACAATTAGGCAGAATGTACCAATCCCTAGGGTGTCCTTAATACTGGAGTGGCCGGTTTGTCACTGGACATAAGTACTTTAAGGGCCAACATCTTCTCAAATGATAACAGCAAGTTCATCACTGAGGAGAAGGACCTTAAGGAGAGAGGGCACACATCATATGAAGAGATCCCCCACCAGTGGCAACAATTTCCGGGGAAGGCAGGAACCATGGATTTCTATAGAGTATGTTTGATGGCAAATTCTGTTGGAGATATGCAGGCGCGTTATGGTTCGTTGAAGGTGCTAGTGAATGACCTGTTGCGAATCACAGCAGGCCACTCTGTAGGTCGGCAAGTAGGCCTACTACCGCGGGGGATGGATATGCACAGGTGGAATGAAAAATGCCCCCCCCCCAAAATAGCACACAGTTTCTAAATCGTCAAGGACATCACCTGTAGAAATTGGTCATCCGCAAAAATAAAGGCAACGGTGCCCTCATGGACTCGACCGCCAAATGTTTTGGACACTCAATATTCTGTACATGGTAATTCCACATGCAGGAAGCATGGCCATCAAGCAAGCAAGAGAGATGACAATTTTTTCCTTACCATTTTACCCATCCACACTGGTGTATTGACTGGCCTTCCCACAGGTTCGGTTCACCAGAAAGATGACGCCAACCAATAATAAGGTACCGCCAATGACAGCGGCGATGATAATGACTATCAGGGCCCAGAGGGGGAGTCCTGCTGACTTGGATCCTGCTGACTTGGATCCTGTGCCTGTGATGCAGCGGTCGAGCCATGGCTTCGTTCCCAGGTATTTGCCATCAAGTGTAGCTGGTAGTTTACACTCGATGCTCACAGTTACTCCAGGTCCATGGGTTGATACCCATTTGCCAAGTTCGGTGCTGTTTTCACAGGAGCAGTCGTAGGGGTTCCCCTTGACATCAATTGTTGCATTTTTGACACTTTCCAGAACGTCCTTCTTAACTGTGACGAGCATATTGTTATTCAAGTCGAGGTTTGTCAGGTTGGTGAGGTCCTTGAAGATACCATCAGAGAGGCTGGCAAGCTTGTTGTTATCAAGTGTCAGATTCTGCAGTTTGGTGAGGTCCTTGAAGATGACATCAGGGAGGCTGGTAAGATTGTTGTTATCAAGTTCCAGACTCTCCAGTTCGGTGAGGTACTTGAAGATGCCGTCGGGAAGGCTGGCAAGCTTGTTGTTACGAAGTATCAGATACCGCAGTTTGGTGAGGTCCTTGAAGATGACATCAGTGAGGCTGCCAAGCTTGTTGTTATCAAGTTTCAGATTCTGCAGTTTGGTGAGGTCCTTAAAGATGACATCAGGGAGGCTGTCAAGCGTGTTGTTATCAAGTTTCAGTTCCTGTAGAGTGGTCGTCAGTGGTTGGAAGACATTTGCCGGAAGGGTAGTCAGTTTTGGACAACTGCTGATCGTCAGGCTCTCCAGCTTTGTCAGGCCCTTGAAAACATTTCCAGTCAGAGATTTCAAAGTCTTCGCGTCTTCGATCGTAAGATGTGTGAGCTGGGAGGCTAACTTAAACTGTTCAGCTTTGAGAGGGCCTCCTGCATAATTTTTTATCGTCAAACTGACCACAGTTGATTTCTTGGCAATTCCAGCTAAGATCTTTGGAATGTCTGCCTCGTTTACTCCGTCGCATTTAAATTCCGAGTCTGTGCAGACGAGACATATTGTTGGGCATTTTGCAGAGGTGCTTGAGAGAACACCTACAAGCCACAAGAACTGGACCACAAGTT
>NMRB01003729.1:22028-51453 GCA_002633025.1 Notospermus geniculatus | reverse complement strand
GAACGAACAACAACTGTCACGTCAATAATGTACCAAAGAAACATCATACCAGGTTAGAACTTTCTTTGTGGTATTTTTCATGATTTGAGCCCAAGTGCATTTTTCAAGATGGACGACATCTCAAGTGCAACATAGCTAAAATTTGGCAAATATATAAGGGTGTCAACATACTTTACTTTCGTCTGTCTAAGGTCCCTTCCGGATATTCATGCCAGTAATTATGCCTATCCTCCGGAATTATACAAAGGATAGATTCCATTCAACAAAACTGACCAATGGCCTTGATGCACTGGTACTGACGATCAAGGCCTGAGTTACCACAGCCCACAGCGTCGCCGAATCGGTTAATGTCGTCCTGGGTATAGCAGAAATATACCCAGTTTCAATGTCGTCCCACAAAACTATATTCTGGGTATAGCTCTATCTACAAAAGTATACCGAGGATTGGATAGAGCACCTGAAGACGAGATTGTTGTCGCAAATGCCACATGACCACAAGCACGACAAGTCGAAACACATAGCTCTAGCGCCCGACAATACGGGCGCCATTTTAATACATCGGGTGATGTCAAATGTTTGGACTAAGCTAAAACTTGAGATAACCGGTGTTTTATCCCATTCGTATGTTTTAATCTGAACTCCTAAAACCTGCTTCAGATTAAGACTTCATTAAAACCTGGATAAAACCCAGACTAAAACTTGGTTAAAACTTGAGATTCATGGAATCTGTTCTTGGCCTTCGTTTAGTCGAAGACGCCTCCGAATTGGCTCTCCAGTATAGGCAGGAGTGTACGGTCAAGGTTTTCAGCTCTTCGGAGTGCTACGGCTTGTAACTGGGATGGCAAAAGTAGCTGCAACCTTAATCCAAACATTTTGACCTCTGCAGTTTTTTTTCTGGTTTTAGTCCCTAGGGACTAAAACCGCACCCAATTCATTTTCCATTAAAATTTTTAAAACTTCAGCTTCCTGCTGGGATTAACGAAGTTTTATCTAGAAAAGTTTTAATACTCAGGTTTTAAAACGTTCTTAAGAGATGAAAAGCACAAAAATTGACACACAATATATGATAAATAAAAAGGCAATTTCCAGAGTGTTTGCGAATTTTCGACCCCAATCGGGGTCTTCTTCAGGCTGGAACTTTACAATCCGAAACTCTAGAACAGACTGAGCTGAAACCCAAATGTAGACATGAAGTATCCCATCCAAACAGGACGTGACACAATTAAGGAAAGAAAAGAGTACAAGCCCCAAAAGGTGGTTGCTCAACCTAACAGAAATGTAATTAGTGAATGTAAGGCTTGACTAGGCTGAAGGGAAAATATAGCTTGGAGGAATTAAACTAACAGTATAATTATACTAACAGTACAATACCCCCAAGACCATAGTAAGAGTAATTTATATTAAACAAATGTATGAGGAAGTGATAACAAATTAGGCCAAGAAAATAAAGAGCAAGATAATAAGAAATGAAGGGGCAACAGTAAAGAAAGGGAGCCTATAGGTGAACAGCACCTACAAAACCTGACCAACGAATAATTAGAAACAGACCCTCATGGACGAAGTTGTTACAAACCCACAGGTATCAACATAATAGTTCCTGTACGTATCACCTGCGCCAGCACCGGTAGGCAGGACCCGTCCTAACATATGCAAAAGTCCGATGTAAAATTGTTAGGACCGGGTACCGGTACCAGTCTAAGAACGCCGTTGTGTTAGACGCGAGTAAAGTGTCACGGCGGATGCGCTCTAATTGGCTAAGTACGTCCGCCATGACACTTTACTCGTGTCTACCGCGACAGCGTTTGATTTCTTACATTTTGTTTGCACGTCGATGTATGCAAGGGTGTGTGTACATCTACTTTCGGAAGTGACATCATGCTCTGCATGCTGGGACACTTCCTGAAGTAACCGGCTTAGGGGGAGGGCTAGTAGGTAGCGCCTGGCGCGGCAGGCCCGATTTGGAGAACTTCCGGTAGTAAAACGCTGTCGTGCCAGGACGGGGTAGGCGCGAGTAAAGGCCCGTTTCCACTAGAGCGTTATACGCCGCGTTATGCGTCAAATGTTTTGTTATTTTCCGCCGCTCTGCTTCCAAACAATGGGCGAAGCGTAAAACGCGGCGTAAAACGCTCAGGTGGAAACGGGCCTTAAAGCGGCGAATCCACTGTCGCGATTTTGGCTTGAGACGGGGTTGCGATGCCTTGCGATCACCTAAAGGGCGGCGCACACTAGCGATTTTTCGAGCGATTTTCTAGGCGACCGGCCTTGCGACCACAGCAGCGACTGAACATATTTTTAGTTTTTTTTTTAGTTTTTGTTGACTCGTTTGCGACACTTCCTTGGAAGACCAGTGATGTCATCCGCGACATCACTGATCGACCTAAAAAACAATTTGCAAATTTCTTGAAATTGACTTTATATTTATTATCACTGATCGACCTCAGAGGTAATTATCACATCCGACGTGGTAGTCGCATCGGTAGTCGCCCCTATTTTAGTCGCGCGTGTGCGCCGCCCTTTATAAGGATTTCCGATTGCCATATATGGTGATCGCAAGCAAGGGATCGCAACCCCGTCTTAAGCCAAAATCGCGACAGTGGATTCGCCGCTTAAGGGGGCGGTAGTGGAAACATACAGCGCCGTTTTAGTGCGGCGGTCGAATGTTGAAGCGTCTTATTTATGAATAACCATGTATTGTTAACAAAATTACGCGTCAAGGACAAGCTGATCATAGTTCGTTGCCAAAACCTACACTCTTTCAAAAATATTGTCCAGCACAATGCTTTTGTACACCCGGTGCGTCCGTGCGCATAGGCCTATTTTAATGACAATAAGGAGGTTACTTTAATAGCCCGCGTATTTCGAAAAGCGTAGGCGTGTTTGGGCCAAAATATGAAAATTTCGGGAAGACTTTTCTCGTCCATCAGGCATCGCACTTCAGTGGTTTCTTTTCATTTGGCAGCAGTATATTTGTGCGCAGGGCGCGACGTTGAGATTTTTTCACTATTCAACAGGATTCGGGAGATATTCAAAAAGTTCATTTTTGACCAATTTTTGGCACAAATTACATAATTATCATTACTAAGAATTAGAATTTGCAAATTATCTCAACGTCGGCACCTGCACATATGTATTCCCCAACATTTGGTGATAAAACGCCAGGTCCCAGTCGCGTTGTTGCCGAGAAATCTATGACGAAAAAGTCAAATGGGGGGTCTCATTGTTTGCTTAATTAGCTGATTAATGAAAGATGAAAGCACATCGTTTACAATTCAGATGTGTAGAACAAGAGTAGCAATTTCATAGAAATACATGAAATCGATGCTACCTTTTTGCTTGAAGAAAATACGAATTGTTTTCAGTCGCCATTTGCAGTGCGCTTCCTTATGGCTACCGCCCCCTTAAGAAATAGAACACGCTAGTAGTGATCGCGCTCAACGTTGCTTAACGTCTACCTCGGAGGCCAACGCGCCAACCACTAGGCCATAAATAAAATTTCCATGGCCGCCGGGTTAAGGCGTGCCATAAAGTAGCTGCAAGGGGTTAATGCACACATGTGCATGTGCATTCAAATAACCGAGAGTTGCACTGCTGTTTGAAGAAGCGCTGCTGTACAAGTGCGGCTATGTGTACCTAACCGCAAATTCTGAACTTTGCAACCATAAATGCTTTCAATTTTACGGAATGACTTTGAACTTCAAGGTCCGAATTTGGCAAAAAGGAGACATGCAAGACAATCGAGCACGTATTCTCAGTGCGAGGCTTCAAAAGCAGTAGACGGCAAGGCAAATCCGAGCAGATATGGCGCCAACTCTTGCACACATACCGCCGAGCGCTTGCGAACTCCTCCATGGTGGTTTGTTGACTTGAGAAGTCGACCACATTACATCGCCAGCATAACCATAGTCAATAGAGCGGACGATTATGGTAAGTGACTTGGTATCAGCACCTGTTCGTTTCTATAGGCGTTTACAACAGGAAATAAAGATTGTTACATAATATAAAACGTTGTTGGTCATCATCATCTGTTACCGTTGTGTGGCCGCATGTTCTCGCGTGCTCTACTCAACCTTGGACAATCCCACATAGAAGATGAATATAGACATGCATCAATTGATTTTCGCATTTTGACAAGCAGAACCTTTACTTGCTGCTGCCATGTAGTAACCACTTCTCAGATACCAGCATTTAATGAAGTACCATTTGGACTGCCAAAAAGTCATAATCATTTTACATACGTAGAATATCCTGTTTGTTGAAGTTTGAGCTCGAGTGTTAGGCCAAGCGCACATTTGCGGCAAAACTCAATGCGGCAGGGGTGTTTTTAAAATCGAATGACCCGGCTGAATGACGAGTCGACAGCATTGGGTCAGTCGACTTTAAAAACAGCCCCACCGCACTGAGTTTTGCCACAAAGGTGCGCTTGCCTTTATGCTCAGGAGGACCGTGTTGTTATTTTCTTATGAAGTTGCATTAAGCATTGGTGCTGCATAGGCAGTTGTAATCCTATGTTGTTTCATTCAAATGATATGCATTTTTTGGGTAAAAAATTCTGTGGCACAACTGATTCCCCGTTATTCTCAGCGTTGATTCACTGTGCCCCGGTAACTGTTCCACTGTGCCCCTGCAGTCATCAGGGCACAGTGGCCTACCAGTCGTGTTAAGAATACAATCATGTCTTGCAAAAAAGCCTTCCTTCTACAGTGATTTATCAGTGTTTAAAACAGGCTTCTAAGGTGAGAGACATAGCTTCCTACCGGATTCGAACCCACGGACCGTGGCATCAGGCATCAATCGCCAGCACTCAGGGCAGCACGCCTAACCACTAGGCCAAATCACCATCTTCAAAACGAGATGGTTCAATGACCTAGGTTAACCGAGGTGTCCCTCAGCACCCTGCGAGTTGTCCAAGCAATCTTCTACATGTGTCGGACTGTGGGGATTACCGGTTTTGCTCCTTGGTGTGGCTTTTGGGACTCTCTATGGTTGTGCGATCGTTCTAGGGTTCCAAGGTCTCCTCACAATACGTCAACGTGTGGCCTGCTCAGTAGTCGCTCGGAAAGGTGTTGCTCGGGTTCTACTCGTAGATGGGTGTTGCTTGGGTGCTGTCTGGTGTTCAACTGCCTGGTCTAGTACTTCCAAAAAAGGCCCAGGGCCCCGCCCTGCAGGTCCTGTGACTATAGTCACGTGATCACGGGTTATCAAGAGTTAAGCATAATACAAGTCATGTTCATTACCAAACAATAGCCTAGCAGGCCTAACCCCTATTGTCCGGTGGTGTAGTCAATGGCACTGCTTATTTCGCATAAGTAAAGGCTCATGGCCATTGTAAGCCCTTATCACATTACACATAGTATTAACCATTTAGACCCAGTCCGACATTCCTCCCCCTCGTGGAAAAGAGCGATACAACATGTTTAACACTACACAAAATAAACACAGCCATTAAATTATGGTTACCCAATGTAAACATTAAGACCCTGGCTGGGGGGTGGATCCGATAGTCGAACTGGTAAAAACCTATCCAAGCTAGGGGAAGCCCCCCAACCACAAAGGAAGTTACATGCAAATAAGGGTACAATTCCACCACACAAAATACACCCATGCTAAACAGTAACATCTTGACATCTAACATGACCAATTCAATAACACGTCGCTGTCGATCTCATATAACCGAGAGGTATTCCACGCATTCAAATGCAACAGGGCAGGGACTGGGATGTTGAACAGAGATGCAACACATGACAATAACTTCGGAAAAACTTGCTGAGGGGTGCTATCTTTAGGAAGATAGGGGGCGTCAGACTCCAAAACAATTCGTTTCAGTGGCACTTCCGAACATACTAAACGAAGATAAGGCTGGGTGCATAGAAGCGGGCCGAGGCCAATGTACACATTGGGACCCAGGTCGAGCCACCCTTTGAGCTCTGAGGGGGTGCCACTGAAGCAATGTACATGCATGTTTAAATTGGTGAGGCCGTCGATGTCCCTAATGGCATTGAGGAGAAGGGGGGCGGCTGACTGGCCATTGCCGTCCCGACAGTGAAATACCAATGTCTTTCTATGAATAAGAGCTAAGGGAAGAATCTTAGCAAGGTACTGCAACTGCCGGGATTTAACGCATTCGAGGGTGGAGCAAGACGTAGGTTGTCCACATTCGCACTTACCAGTCAAGTCGATGCCCACTTCCCCGACGGCGACACACCGTGGATCCGACAAAAACTGCTCGAAAGACTTCGAGTTGACATAGGCAAACCGGGGGTGAACCCCCACTGAAAAATACAAATTAGGGTATCTCCCCATTTGGTCAGTCAAACTACTCCAGGCTGGTTCAAAGACATAATTAGCCACACCTGACTGCAAAATATATCTACCATCATTGACTGAGCTAACATTAACTGGCAAACCTCGTTTGATAAGCTGATCCAGGTGGAAATGAGCGTCTACCAGTGGATACGGAGGACTACGGGTCAGCTGAGCCAGTGGAATATCACGAAAACCTTGACGCTTGTCTTCTCCCAGCCGAGCCAACAATCCCGTCAGAGTCCGCCAATGCAAGACGGCAAGAGGACATGAGGGGGGAGATACCAAAAACTCATCAGGTGTACACTTTGGTGACTTCGCTGCAGAATACAATAACTGATCAAATAAGGTAAACCCTTCTGGAGACAACGGAGGGAACAATTTCTCATCAATAACGTATCTTAGGAGTTCTTCCTCTGAGGACAAATCGAAACTAGCCACAAGGTAACCAAGTAATATTTGTAAAGTGACTTTCCAGACTTCAAAATCATCATCGTGCACCTTTCTACAACCCGAGTGCTCAGCACGAAGCACAGCTTTGCTTCCAACTTGGCATTCACACCTAAAGCACGCAGTTGCGATGCCAAAAAACCAAGGACAATGATACTTATACATGTGGTTTTGGAGGTGGTCGGAAAGTCAAATACTACACACGGGACATGTTCGTCGACGACGCTTCTTCTTTGGGGGTTGGCTGGGCTGAACCACTTCCTCTTCATAATCGTGAACAAACTCGTCGTCCATCGCAGCTGACATATGTACACCAATATACCACACAGCTTATAAAGATAATCAATAGGTGATTAATCAACTGAACACTTAAAATAATACAACACTAAACCACTGAGAGCTGGACAGCCAACAGTATAAAATTAACTAACACAAATATTAACTGTAATTTAGAAGGCACGACACGGCGAGGTGACAGAAGAACGACCAGACCAGTAATAACCTATCCGGCTGATTCGAGTGTTCCAAACCGGCGCCCTCACTTGTTCAACCAGAACACAGGAAACGAAGCACCAAACTTGATAACATAAAAGCTGTCCAACTAACAGGAACTAAGATTAAACTTAATGACTCCATAAAACATGCGAACACAACACAAAACGATCCAACTAAACACTTGTGACTAAAACCTTGGTACACCGAACAGGAATGGAAGGACTAATCACTAAACAGACTGAATAATAAAATTAACAATTAGTGAGAGTGGGGTCAAGCATGCTAGGAAGCTGGTAAAAACCTACTACCATACTGCAACTCTCCCCCACACATTAAAACTGTAAACAAGTAAAACCAACAAACGTGCATAGCTTTTTATGACACCCTTCCAGTCCTCAACAATTAACGAAAGTGATCAACAACCAACCAATTAACAAAAGCGCTATAAGATCAACTAAGTTTTTTTTATTTTTTTTTTCCTAACTAACGGAAACAACTAGAAATTAAACACGGAAAATGACGCTTTTGATAATGACGATTTACATTTGCATGACTTTACACTTTGACTATGCTGTGATGTGGCATAACTACTGCACATAGTCTCGCATCCAATGCGGTTCTCTCACAGGGCGTCCTCTTCTGGTAATCTTCTCTGAGAAGAGACTTGGAAGTTCCTGGCCTTCCAAAAAATCAAATGGGCGACCTTCATCTATTTCTGACGAGTAGTCAACATTAGCTATCATCTGGTGATCATCATCTTCAACATCTGCAACATTGTAGAAAGGTAAACCACCAGTTTCATCACTGGGGGTATCAACCTCATCACACACTCCAGTATTAGTCTGTGGCCCTCCAGTCTTCCCCGGAGACTCGACACTTGATTGATCGGAGAAAAACTTGTGCCTCGCCCTGGTAAGCCAGATGGGAAGGGTCCTGTCACGACACGGTTTGAGCTTGTCATTATGTACAAACCCATCTCTCCTAGGAAACTGCAATTTGTAAATTGGAGGACGCGACTCAATTACCAAATACGGCCCTTCCCAAGGGGAGCACAACTTCCTGCTTACTCCGACTTTGGTAGCATCATTGACTTTGTAAACTACGTCACCTGGTTCATAGCTAGACTCCCTGAGATGTACGTCATAGTCCCTTTTCTGACGAGCTTGGGTACCTTGGAGAGCCTTTCTTGCCAATTGGTGAATCTTGTTAATTCGTTTCCCTAATTCCTGCACCCATTCTGGTGGGGTTGAAACGGACTCTCCACGTCTTCCCAAAAGAAGATCCAAAGGCAACATGACTTCACGGCCCAACATAAGTTGGTTCGGAGTGAATCCAGTCTGCTTATGAACGGTGGCATGGAGCGCCATAGTAAGTAGAGGTAACTCTTCATCCCAGGTTCTAACGTTGTCCTCGATGAAACAGCGGATCATTTGCAAAATGACTTGATTGTACCTCTCAACTTGACCATTTCCTGACGGGTGATAGGGGGTAGTACGTGTTTTGGTAATCTCTAGCAGACGACACAATTCTTTGAAGAGTTGGCCTTCGAACTGCTTACCCTGATCTGTATGAAGATGTAACGGACAACCGAATGTAGTGATGAAATGAGTTACAAATTCTTCCGCCACAGTTTGGGCTGACTGCTCAGGTAATGGGGCGCATTCTATCCACTTGGTAAACTGATCGATCATACTTAGGACGTAAACGTTATTCTTGTCACTTGGAGTGAAGGGTCCTAAAACGCATCAGCCATGCTAGACTGCTGTGATCTGTTCTTATGATGAATGGTCGGCCAAGAAGGTAATGTCTGAACTGTCTGGTAAATTTCACCACTGCTAGCAATTCCTTGCGTGTTACGCAATACTTGCGCTGAGCTGGCAGCAGAGTATTACTGGCGTATGCTATGGTACGTTCCTTACCATCTTGGACCTGGGACAATTCGGCTCCAATCGACACATCGGAAGCATCTGTGTCCAAAATGAAATTGCCGTCTTCCAATGGATAGGCTAAGCAGGGGGCTGATGACACAAGGTTTTTCAGTTTCTCAAACGCAGCTTGATGAACCTCCGTCCAATGGAACTCGCCTGCTTTCTTGGTAGACACATTGAGTTCTACCAAAGGGTGGATGACTTCTGCAAAGTGCGGCACAAAGTCCCTATGGTAGTTGATGTAGCCTATAAATGACTCCAGTTCCTTCCGATCCGAGGGTGTCGGCCACTTCTTAACAACATCCAGCTTATCCGGACTGATGTGAACTCCTTCAGCACTCACATGTTTCCCCAGGAAATCTACATGACGTCGGAACAGAGAACATTTCTTGGGTTTCAGCTTCAGGTTATGTCGCCGCATTCTTAACAGAACTTCCCGTAGATTGGCAAGATGATCCTCAAATGTCTTTCCCAAGACGATTACGTCATCTACGTAGGCGAGAACTGTCTTCCACGTCAAGCCGTGTAGCACCAATTCTATGGCTCTCTGGAACGTAGCTGGGGCGTTACACAGACCAAACGGCATGCGCACATGTTCAAAAGTTCCAAAACGAGTACTGAAAGCTGTCTTGTGCCTATCCGCTTCCTTAACCTTCAGGTTATAATATCCAGATGCCAAATCTAATGTGCTAAAGAACGTACTACCAGCTAAAGTATCCAAACACATGTTGATGGATGGAATAGGGAACGCATCCTTGACTGTAAGAGAATTAAGGACCCGATAATCCAGACAGTACCGAACTTTACCATCCTTTTTCCGTACAAGTACAGGAGGTGACGACCAGGCAGAATTCGAGGGAGTGATGATTCCACAATTCAGAAGTTTGTCCAAATATTCCTCCTCCTCCTTCTCAAAGCTCAGTGGAGTGCGTCTCATTTTCTGCTTAACTGGAGCATTATCCTCAGTGTTGATGGCGTGCTCAAGATCCTCAAAACAACCAATATCCAGGTCATGGCAAGAAAAGACATCTTGGAACTCCAATAAGAGGTTGCCTACATCGATGGACTGGGCGCTTGTAAGGTCTTCACAGGAACGGTGATAAAGATCTTCCAAATGTTCGGGCATCTTCTCCTTGATATGTTCGAGTTCTTTTTCGATCTGCGGCTTGGACAGTTCTTGAGTTTGATTGAGGGCAAAGATCTTTTCCGTCAACAATTTCTCCTCGTCATCATCAACGATTTCCACCGCTTCCATTACGTGACCAAGAACGGTTCCTTTTGGAATGGTAATATCATGCTCTGTGAGGTTGATCACACTCAATGGAAAGGTAGACTGGTTCTTCACCAATACCGAAGGAAACTGAAGACCCTCAATGTCATTGTCTGGTTGGAACACAACACAGGTGTTCTTATGGACTGGGCGAATAATCCGGGCTTCAAAGAACTTAACTGAACTTGGTGGGACAGCAGTAGACTTGATAGTCTCCACGTTCTTTAAGAACAATCCGCCTGCGGGATTCCGTCGTATAGGAGCAGGTTTCTCTGGTTTCTTGATGATGATGTTGTCGTCCAATTCGCTTTTCGCTGGGACTCTCAAAATTGAAGCTTGAACAGTAATATCGTCAATCTTGATGGTACTATTCCCAATATCAACCATTGAGCCATGCGCTTCCAAGAAATCGAAACCAATAAGTAAATCATCCCTTATAGGTGCAACACAAAGATCAATTGGAAACGATTTACCAGCTATAGTTATTTCTTGTCCTTGGCACACATTTCCCTGCATTGCGGCTCCTTTTCCAGCACCTCGTAGCTCGCCGTTCGCCTAATGGAGGGGGATCTTCTAAGGTGTTGTAGAAATCTCTACTCATAACAGTAACCATGGCTCCAATATCAACAATGGCTGACACAGGTTTGTTGAAAATCTCGCATGGAAGAATCATGGAGGCTCCCTTGAAAGAACTCTGGCATGTTGTAATAGGCAACCAAGATACATTCGTAGGAGACTTCGTTTCTCCCATCTCTAGCCGGGTAACAGACGATGTGTCTCCCAGTTGAACTGTTACGCCTGGAGATTCCTTGGGTTGGTAACTACTCTGTAGCGGATGTCCATCATGAGGTGGGGACATCTCATTAGTTTTCCTCTTCACAGTGCCATCCTTCTCCTCGACTGTCAAATTTGCAGTCTTCTTCAAGGGAAAATACTGCGGCAAAAGGGAAAGATAGATCTTCGCATCTTCATCCAGGAAGGTACAAAATATGACGCGATCGACGTGCTGACCCTCTTCTTCCAGGAATTGTCGAGTTGTCGATAATGCCACATGCGCAGCATCTTCTCTAGGGTAACCAAAAAGACCGGTAGATATGCATGGCAACGCTATGGTCCGCAATTGGTTGGCTAACATCGTCCTGAAGCACTGTTGGTAACAGCTCCTCAGTTTGTCCTCCTGACGACCTCGTGGACCGACTGTAGATACGACATATTTGGCTGGTAATCTGTATCCACCACTTAACTTGGCTTCACCACATCTACAACCCCCTAAGGTAGCATTTTCTTCGCGGAGACAAGGACCGGCAGCTGAATGGATTGCTCCGTCGACACCACCACCGCCTAGTAGTGATTGGTTTGCCGCATTCACGATACAGTCGATTTCAAGTCTGGTGATGTCGCCTTGCCAAACAGAGATCTTGTTGTTAATTTCTTCATTCACAGAAAAAGACGTTGATTTTCCGTCCAACTTGATGTTATTTTCCTTTGCACAGGCAGGCCAAGGGGACACGTCATTAGTGGTGATATAACGATCTTTGCAACGGTACTGCTTCCTCTTCTCCTCCAAAGACATGTTGAGATATTTTGCGCGGTCTACTCGGAAATCAAGGGCGGGTGCTTGACCGCTTAGTTCCGCCCCTGCCCGTTTAACGACTTCTCTTGATCATCTCTAGTACCTTGAACTCTGTAGTTCGGGGGTTTGGGACATTCTCTGGCAAAATGACCCTCTGTTCCACAATTGTAACATCTTGGTTGTCGAGGTGGTAATGGGCATTCCCTCGCAAAATGACCATCATTCCCGCAGTTGTAACAGAGATTCCCTCTTCCAGGTGATGGTGATCGATTCTGAGGGCTTGGTGACCAATTCCTATTCTGACGAGTAAACCTAGCTGGTGAAGGAGATCGACTGCGTCCTCGTTGGTCTTGAGGCACGGACTGTTGTTGATCCAGGGATGGTTTAAGGGACGGAAGAGAAGGCGAATGCTTGATGAAAAATTCACCTAAAGCAGCTGCTAGCTGAGGAACTAATTCTGCATTAGGAGTAGACTTCTGAGTTGGATTTACAGTCCCTTCTGTTGTATCACGATTACGGGAGGAAGACGTTGCTGGTAACGATCGACTGTCCGTACTCATGGCACGTATAGTTGGCACGACTCCGCCATCTTCACTATCATAGAAGGAAACACGTTTCCCTGGCGACTTGGCAGATCCGAACAGCGTCTTCTGGTTAGCTCGAGTCTGTCGGACACAACGCAAGGCTTCAAATATATCGGTTGGTGCCTTCTCCATTACAATTTCAGCAACATGCTTCTCCCGCAGGCCACGAAGGAAAACCTCCACCGCAATCTCATTGGCGGTCTTCTCCTTGGCATCCGGGTAGGCATCCATGGCAGTTGTGAGGACTCGTTGGCTGTAATCCTCTATAGATTCATCATCCTTCTGTCTACAGGCATGGATTTCCCTACGAGCAACAGTGGGAGGCGCATCCTTCCTGAACCGTTGAGACATGTACTTCTTCAGCTGTTTGTAACTATGGGCTTTCACCTTGATAGCATATGTCAGAGCCCTTTCAGTAAGACAATCGAACAACCTATCATATTTTTCATGTTTGTCCCACTTGTGACGTTTAGCTATCCTCTTGAACTGGAAGATTAAATTATCCCAGTCTTCTTTGGCAGCTCCTGAAAAAACCGGCATTTTCCTACGTGGAGGTGAGCGGTTCTTCTTTCGGCTGGTACGTGATTTTCCGGAGTCGCTGTCCGAACTGGAGGAATCACTATCACTGTCGCTGTCACTGTCGCTATCTGATGAGTCACTATCAGCAACGTACTTTTTGGGAACCTTCTTCTTAGACTTGGACTTGGTTGACGTGGTCGATTTGGACTTCGATGATGAAGAAGTCGCCCCAGACTTGGAAACAGCAGTTTGGGATGATAAGGGCAATAGCTGGAAACGTTGATTACCCGCATGTATTTCATAACCATGTTCCACAGGTTCAGGTGTTTGATTTTCCAATTTTACGTGACGGGAAGGTGCATTCCGGTAATCTTGACTTTCGCCCTGAGATTGGTAATTCTGCTTGCGTTCGCCATCTCCAACATTGTAGTGAGGACGATCATAGGGTTCATCACGAAGAGTTGGACCTCCTTGGTTTCGTCGTTGACTTGACTGAGTCACTTGTCTTGGACCGTCTCTATCCCATCTACTCTCCCTGACATTCGAGGTATACCCTGGTGGTCTATTATTCATCCGTTGGGACGGTGGATTGGGATACCTAGGTGTAGAGCAGAACTCTTGTTGGTTAGATCTTGACGACGATCGTTCGGGGCCCAGTCGTGGTCGATTCCTGTCGTGACTCCCGTTTTCATTAAATCTCCTATCCAACCTGACATCTTGTGGAGAAAGCGACATAGGGGCTCTGTACTCTGTAGAACTACTCTCTAATCTTGTCTCCTCCCAAGGGTTAGTTGGTAATTCGGGCTTCAAACCAGCTTGAGACAAACGGTCGGGATTCACCTTCAATTCATCAAAGGACTGTTGGAGGGAAGTCAACTCTCTCTCCTTAACAGCAAGAAGTCGCCTGCTGCTCTCCTTTTCGGTGTGAAGGTCCTGCTCTGTTTCTTCTAATTTCTCCTTCAACACGGCTACCTGCTTCTGATAGGATGTTTCCAAATGCTTCAACTCTCGTTGATGCTCCTGGCGTTCTTGTTGTAATTCACATCGTGACATACACTCTGCATTTAATTTCAAATCTTCGATTCTTTGTTGCAGTACGGTAATTTCACGTCTATCCAATTTCTGACGGTTGGTCCAATCAGCTTCGGCTTGTCGCAGTTCTTCCAAATACTTGTTAAATTTCAGCTGCCACTCTTGTATGGTTGATTCTAACTTAACAGCGAACTGGTCCCTCATTTCCTTCTTTGACTCTTTGAACGCGGCCTCAGCGTCCTTCATCTCACTCTTCAATAGGGAGACTTCGTCTTGGAGACGGAAGCAAGAATCGCAACGTTTGGGTGGTGCAGAGAGAAGAATGGCATGCTGTTCATCTCTGTCGAAATGTAACTCAATATCACCGGCAAGGTAGAAATCAATCCAGTGGTCCAATTTCACACCTGTTATCTGTATGACATCATTCAAGGAAAGAGGTTGTTCGTCCCGTTGTTGTTCAAGACAGTAGTCGATAATTTTCTGTGCTCGGGCTTCCTTGATGTGCTTAAACTTAACGAGATCTTCGAAGGTGGCATCGGCAATGAGCAAAGGTCCGGGATTGGAACTAGAAACTGCACCCTCATCCAATGACTGAGACGGGGCAATATCTGACACGGTAGTTGGTTTAGTAGCAGAAGCAATCAAGTTGTCCATATTGATAGTTGATATTGATGTTGATATAGATATAGATAGTGATAGTTCGATGAGACCGTTATCAACTAATTATTCAAATATAGTAAATGCCTAAGCTTTTGACGTTATTCAATTAACTGTGAAATTCAGTGATGGTAATGTCTAAGAGGACTTAATTAGTTGATCTTTAGCTTAATTAGATTATTTAAATCAATTGAATTACCAAATATAGCTTTAAGATTTTAAACGACTGTAAACTCAAAAAGGATGACTAAACTTGCTAACTGCTAACTTTGGAATTAGGCCAAAAGGTACGGAGATGGACTCGTAATATTAGATGTCAGATATCTACCCAGACTTTGGTCGAATGTCAGTTTAGAATATATAATCAATTCAGAAGTAATAAAATAAGTTACTACGCTATAGTGTAGTTGAAGTCTAATCCGACTAAGTTGACTACGGATGATTACGCAGTTGGTTGTTGATCACTACGCAGTTGGTTAGAATCACCCGGTAATAAAAACGTAGTTTAAGTACAGTACCAGGGACACTAAACTAAATTAGCTTTGGTGTACCATAAAAAACAGTAAACCAGACAGCACCCTAAACTAAGGTTGCAGAAAATTTAGTAAGAGATGGTAGGGAATAACACTTGTAAAGAACTAATTAATGCAGGCTAAACTCTTGGCACGTAGCTGCGGTTACCAATTGAAATTTCACGACATCTATCGAACAATTCACATTTGAAACTCAAATTTAGCTCAAATTCAAGCCATATATATATCACCCGACTCAAATAATATAACACCCGACTCAAAAATAATCAAGACAAATACTCCTACTACCAAACTATCGAGTGAAACTAAGGTAATGGCCCAAAATCATTCAGCGAAGAATCTGAGACATGAACTAAGCGTCCGAAGAACTGATGACGTTGGTTATCAAAACGAAAACCTCAGCAAAACACCAACTAAATAATAGCCTACAAGAACTTGCATTACTCACTTAGAAACATTGAAAGTATTCCCTATTTAACAAGAGTGCCGTCTAAATTAGGACACACCCAAAATGGGCAACCACACCTATATTGAAAACTTGAGCAACACACACATATGCCCTACTAGACCCTACTTAATTCACTGATTAGGCCTACAATTTCAAAGCCCAACCTGTTTGGCTGGCAAAATCTAACTTTTTACTAAATAGGAAACTCTATGACCAAAAATTACTCAAAATAGGAAACCACACCCCTCTCAATAAAAAAGCAAAATCTCACTTAATACAGAAGCAAAATCCCACTTCTGACACCAATGTCGGACTGTGGGGATTACCGGTTTTGCTCCTTGGTGTGGCTTTTGGGACTCTCTATGGTTGTGCGATCGTTCTAGGGTTCCAAGGTCTCCTCACAATACGTCAACGTGTGGCCTGCTCAGTAGTCGCTCGGAAAGGTGTTGCTCGGGTTCTACTCGTAGATGGGTGTTGCTTGGGTGCTGTCTGGTGTTCAACTGCCTGGTCTAGTACTTCCAAAAAAGGCCCAGGGCCCCGCCCTGCAGGTCCTGTGACTATAGTCACGTGATCACGGGTTATCAAGAGTTAAGCATAATACAAGTCATGTTCATTACCAAACAATAGCCTAGCAGGCCTAACCCCTATTGTCCGGTGGTGTAGTCAATGGCACTGCTTATTTCGCATAAGTAAAGGCTCATGGCCATTGTAAGCCCTTATCACATTACACATAGTATTAACCATTTAGACCCAGTCCGACACATGTATACTGACGTCGTTGTATATTCTCGAAAAAATGCGGCTTTTTCAGGTTCGCGTCTTAAAGATTTTGATGTGATCATTTCTGATACTGAACCGCCTGGTGGGTTCAGAGATGGTAAAATATGCTATCGTCACGAAGGCACTTCGCAGGATGGCCAGGTTTACAAGCTTCCCTGTCATGGCGCAGCTGGGCTCTATGTCGGGGTCAAACTCCGAAGTGCAGGCGTCTTGAGCCTTTGTGAAGTGATGGTATACAGAAGTAAGTTTGCTTCTCAGAAGATGTGCCAATTTCCAGCTAATTCCCTCCACATATTCTCCCCAATTGGTTATAAAAGATAACCATGGTAATAAAACATAAGCATGAATGCGTTTGGTAATGGTGTCAGTGATAATCCTGGAGTCATCTCAGTAGACCTTTTACTGTCGTGCACTTAAATGCCTGAACATCATTGGTCAGCGCAGCACTATGGTAATTTTACATGTAGTTATTACATATAGGTTGGATACAGCAGGTTAGCATCATATATATGTGAAAATATCCATCCACAATCACTTTATGTTCTCCCCTTCTCTCTTACAGAGCCCTCGCATTAGAGGTTCCACTCATTACCAACTTCCAAGGAGTAAACACTCGCGGAGACGAGGTCAAAACGTTCGAAATCCGAATGTGCCATTCGCTGCGCGAATTGCCTTGGCTGTTATGAGTTCGTCTTCAAGAACGGAAAGTGTTACCTATACAGTGGTGCCATCATTAAAGGCTCACCCACCGTCCCTCGGCGGTTTAAGAAGATCGCTTGATAACAGATTTCATCAACCTTCGAGTGCACAGAGAAAAAAATCGATCTCATCTCGAGATAAAATGATTCTCCAGCCTACTCTTTTGTCCCTAAAATGAGTTTTTTGCTACTCGAACCCAGAATGAGACACCAGTTTCCTCCGGCTGATGCCCTCTTGCATTGACTGGAGACAACTGCAACTGGAGTCTCATTCTGAAGGACACACCTTGAATTCATGCCAAGTAGAGACAAAATCTACTCATTTTGTGTTTTCTCAGTTCTCCAGTCGATGGGACAGGGCATCAGCTGGAGAAAATTGGTGTCTGATTTTGGGGACAACTCAAGTCTTGGAAAACAATTCGAGGGGAAACAAAATCTGCTGCTGTGAGGAGCTCGGTGGTGTGGTGGTTCTGTGGTCAGAAGGTCGTGGGTTCGAAACCCACTTGGTGTGAAACGTTCTTTTTATGTGGAGACATAACTTGTTTATTTGATTCGAGACAACAGACAATCCGATGGAAACAACTGAGAATCCTTTTGACCAGTTGGAGACAATGCCATCTCAAGTGGAGACCCAGTTATGTACATTCGAGTAGCAAAAGAAACTCATTTTAGGGACAAGAGTTGGAGAATCATTTTATCTCGAGATGAGATCGATTTTTTTCTCTGTGTGGCTTCCTATGTTGTCTCCGGTGCACTGATTTTGAAACGCCAACCACACAGCAACCAATGCCCCCCTTCAGGGGAAGCTGCTGTTGTACATTTTCATATCTCTTGGATCCAGGCCCCTCAGAGAAAAGCGAGACACCCCTAGTTGACTGTTTTATGGTCCACTGTGCTAGAAACAGAAAATGAGAAAGTCCCAAGAATCACAGCTTAAAGCCGCACAGTATACACAGATGGGTCATAATCGGAGACCCTCTACAGAGCATAGTCTCGGTCTCCCAGCCGCTGTTTCGAATCTGGGGATCCGTGTAGCAGTACTGCGGAAAGAAATACGCTGGCTGCGCGAGACTACACGCAGCATTGGGGATTCCCCCAACCTCGATGCAGGATAATGCTATGATTTGTGGTTCTATGGTAATTATACATTGCGCACGCCTGTAAATGAGGTAGCATTATGATTTCGGCCGAACTGGGAGTGAGTGGCTGTGCATACTGTGCGGCTTTAATTAGATGACGTAATCAAAAACAACGAAATTCACCAAACATGAAAAACAGGTACAATTTTCTTAGACAAGAAGCGTGTAAATGACATATTCAGGGAGTGGCAGCAATGTCCCAATCCCATAGAACATGGGATGTTGATGGTGTTTTTACATGTACATGTACTTCATGTAGGGGAGACCGGGGCACATTGAGCCACTTTTTAAATTTTGGCCCCTGGACGTTTTGCTTGTGTTGATTGAGCCATCCTAACACATCCGTCATCCAGTTTGGTTTGTTGGCCAACTATTGCCATTGAATGTTTGGGGCTTTTGTAATAATAAAGCAATGAAACGGGCAAGTGAAAAAAAGAATTTTTCTGGCTCAACCTGCCCCGTTACCGGGGTAGTTTGAACCATGCAGTGGGGCACATTGAGCCACTCAATGAAATAAAATAATTAGGCACGAAAACTTATTTAAAACCATAAATAGTTTACTGAATGAACAATATGAAGAAGTTGATTTTTAACAAGGCCTACTGGCCCCAAATTTTGAACTGGTAGTAACCATGGCAACTGAGCACTGAAAATAACATTTAATGCTCCTACCTTCCAATCAAAATCCTCCACTACCACGAAGTCGCTTGTCATAGACTACAGTGGAATAAACTGGAATCAGCTCCTCCTATAAACAGTCTTTTGGTCATAGGCAACTGATCTAAACACAATTTCAATTTAACCACTAGTGTATTGCCAAGTTCAATGTGCCCCGGAATGGATGGCTCAAACTGCCCCGGCATGTATTTTATTACAAATTTGGCCTTGCTAGCTTCATGCGTGAATCCACATCACTGACAGTTTCCACACAGGAGCACAGTTCCATGTTGCTTTTTAACATTAATCACTTGGACCTACAGCGCCTCTAGATACTTAACAGCTATCTGAATACAAAAAAAATGATAAACTCACTTTTTAGGCCTCAATTATTTGAATTGCGATCAATCAAAACTGGTGCCGCAGAATTTACATGTGGTATTCTGGCAAGGTAGCTTACCAACCGAGGTCTCTTCAGTAAAAAGGTGAAAAGTTATCCTGCATCTGTTGAAAAATTATTTAGGGTGGTTCAATGTGAACGTATGTTCAATGTGCCCCGGTCTCCCCTACACCATACAGGCTCAGTACATTAAAGTAATTCCAGGAAGTAAAATGCACAAGTGTCATGGCTGCCCTGTCTCGGAAAATCTGGCAGCATTCATGGAATTAACGTGCGGGAGTACTCAATATCTGTTGAAACTAGAAATTGGATATTGAGAGATTGGACAGAGTTTGCTGACAACTACATGTATGAGCAAACTGCGAAATGGGTGACGTACAATAGAGAGGATCAAGAGGTCATGGACAAGAAATCATTGTTGTTGAACGGACAGTAGCGCCGCAGGAGTGAAGCGGCAAAGACAAGAAGCAGTCTAGGCACCAATGCGCATGCTCATTAATTTCCTCACACTAACGTCAGTAGACGCGCAACTCGTCGGTCTGTGTGGAAGTTGGGATATGCGAATTACGATACATTCGGTAAAGCGATAAATTTCATCAAAATTCCACATTTTTTTACTCCGATGACCCCAAGAATCATAAGCGTTCTGTGTAATGTGCATATCTACAATTCCTGAATTTTTTGCCGCGATACTTGGCGTATTTTGGAGTTATCCTCGTGGAACCACAGATTGGATGGAGAGATCGAGAGAGAAATTCAGTAATAGCAATGAAGGCCGCCCTATTGAGGTGGGGCGGTCCTAAATATTGCTATCGAAAGGGGTGGACTAAGTAGAAAAAACTCGAACTTTGTGATAGGCATGTTGTATGACCTTCAAAATGTATCATTTCTTGGGAAAGTGTTCCGACTACTGGTCTTTTGTTTCAGCTTATCAGCTAATTAGTGCGTTCTAAGAAGCGTCTTATTCAATTCGTTTTGACTGATAGACCCCGCAGGTGCCTTCATTTTCGGCATATAACTTGTACTTTTATGGTGTTTTGACATGTTTTTTGACATGGTTTATTTACAACTTCTGATCACGTTCCATAAATTCACAACAGTCAATGCCCACATCAGTTGATGATGGTTTTTTTTATAAATCGACCCACAAGCACCGGAATATCCCATACTTACCAATAAAGTGTACTCCTATACTTTACATCACTTCGAGATGAGGAGGAGATGATACGAAACTTGTTCAGGTCCCGGAGTTATTTCACCTTTTGTGTTTTCGGTTTCGACCACCTGTGGCCAAGCCAAGAATCGAATCGGACTGGAACTTAGAGCATGTAGAGAGATTCAGATCATTAGTCCGAGCGGTAACGAAATGTGCTCTGCTAAGGGATTACGACGTGCGCTGCACCACCACAATAGATCAGCCATATAGATTTTAAGGAATCTGGAAAACAAGGATCCCCAAGGAATCCTCCGGAATTAACTCCAAATAATGCAAATGAAATGAGAAAAGGACATTATTATGAATGTACATTACACTGCACAAAAAATCCTCCAAGAAAACGTCCCTAAATATTTTTTTGCGATGTTCAAAATAGGCCGAGGCCCATATGGGATTTTCAAAATATTTAGAACATAGATCGCAAAAAAATATAAACGTTTTCTTGGCAGATTTTTTGTATAGTGTAATATACATTCATTCATAATAATGTCGTTCTCTCATATCATTTGCGATATTTGAAGTTAATTCCGTAGGGTTCCTTGGGGATCCTTGTTTTCCAGATTCCTTAAAATCTATATGGCCCAATAGATCGGCCGGTGAGCCTAAAATTGCATCCAGTAGCAGCGCCCGTCCGCGCGTGACCGGTGGATCTGCGACAGTAACGATGTTGCCGGCCACAGGTCACCGGTGGATGGCTTTAATATAGAAAATGCATTAGATAAATAGGGGAGCCATCTATCCTTTAGCATGCAAACGAAAGACCTCATTCAGCATTCAGAGCCTCCAGAAAATGTATAGGTTTCCATTATTCGCGACGTTCTATTCAGACCACGTGTCGCGAGCTGACAAGATGGCAAGTAAAAGACGTTTTATGCTTGAAGATGTGGTTGATTCATTCTGCGGAGTTTTCTGCGGACCAAGATGCTTCCACGTCGTCTCTTTGACCAATTTTCCGTACTTCCGGGTTTGTCTCCCGGCACGAAAGTTCTTTACAAATACGAGATTCTACTCAATTCGTCAAATATTTTCCAGGGTAAAAGCCCCGTATTTTTCCATTACCGGTACATCAATGAGACCTGTCCCGCCTGCAGCATGTCCACAGATTACCATCTGGCGCAGTTCCAAAATGGCAACCTCGTCCTCATGTTTCGTTTGCATTTTTATTGGAAGAAGAAAGTGGGAAAATCTTTGAAAGTTGTCGACGATAGTGGTAAATGTTGCACTGAAGTTGTTAAGTGTTAAGTACAGGTTCTGGATATTACGATCGAGTATCGTGACTTGCGTATTTACGAAGTTAATTGACCATAGTCAATACAGTGTTTGTGAATAAGTGGATGAATCCATCCCACTCTCTGAGCTCCAGAGTAGTGTCAGATTCAAGACTTTGTAATGACAACAAAACCTCAATGACTTTATTCTGCTTTCCATAGTTTTCCAGCTTACATACAGGTGGCAGCACACGACAGTAGTTAGGCCTACTATGCAGGCCAAAAGTATGTGGACACTACAATCATCCCCAACTTGGATTAAAAGGAGTTCTGAAGAATACTAGATTCCAATACACATGAAATAAAAAAAGCAACAGAGAACATAACATCCGTACACCAGTAGCATAGTAATACATTTGATGCAAGTTTGCAATGGTATGCAAAACTTAACTTCTGAACCATGAACTACATGTATATGAAACTAAACCAACTTAATTTCGAAGATGACTATATAAGTAGGTTCCAACCTTAATTATGCGAATTGATACCATGAAAATGTTTAAACACATAAACACAAACCTTCGAAAAGCATGTTAATGCAACGAAAATGCAATATGCAGCAAATAATATGACAATTTGCCAATCCTGTGAAATTACTACACTTCCCTGTTTCCTCACTCATGACAGTCCAAAATACACTTCAATTCTTCTACACAATTTGACCTGATGATAATTCACACAAAATCCTTGTATTTAAAGTGCTTTTCAGAATGTCCATTCATTTTTGCACTCATTTGACCTTGCAATGGAACCTAACCACAAACCACAAATTGGCCAGTTACGTGTGCATGCCAATAAACGGCTGACCGAATTCTAATAGGACCTTGTTCAGGTCTATACTCTGATTCAAGATAATCATGCAATCATGCACAACTGATCTTAACTGGCCCTTTTGTGGTTTGTGGTTGGGTTCCATTGCAAGGTCAAATGAGTGCAAAAATGACTGCACATTCTGAAAAGCACTTTACTAAAAAATTTCACTGCACGTCCACTTCTTGTAACTATTCCACCCTCTCGACCATGAACACTATTCTGAACACTAGGTACTCTGGGAGCAGGAGTAGTAGTTACAAAACTCTGATCAGGCTCACTCTGTGCTGCAGCTTCAAATTGTGGCATGTCATGTACAACAAGTTCTACACTCTGACTGGTATCGTAGTTGGCCTGTTCTTCATCCGATAACCTGTAGGTTATCCCGTCCTTATGCATTGCGTGGACTTTGCTGAATACGTTTATCTGGGACACATGCATTTCCTTTAAAACGGTAATTTTCCTGTATGACGCTTGGCAGGCTTCGAACATAATCATCAAAAAATTTTCCATAAAACCATCGTGACCTAATGACATCTGTGAAATTTCTGTGAGATACGGGTCGGGCTGAATGGCGATGTTCATCGATACGGCTGCTATCAGCTGGGTAACAACTTTGTCCGGCTACTAGCGACGTTCGGTCTCTCCTTTTCCTCCCCATAACTCGCACAAGAGGCCCCGTTCGTTGTCTCCTTTGGATTCCTTTTGGCGAGTGGACGATAGTAGTCTGTGTCTCTCATCACAAGTAATCAGTCCACACCCGTTTGAGGTAATTAGATGTTTTTGTAGTGTCTCGCTGTTGAATACGCGCTCAAAGCGACAGGGTGCTTGGTCGTGTCTTCAATCGCTTCGATGACGGCTCCAGGACCTTGTCATAAGTCATGGTTTTCCCACCACCAGGGTCTCATACCGTTAAGATATATAAGTTCATGGCAGTTGTGAAACTCCCGTGTGCTGGCGTTACCAAGGACTTGGGCCCGTCTGTAGTAGGCCTAAGTGTCAGCCTAAAGGTCCTTACACACCAAAACTAGATCTAGTGTGGGTTTAATTTGCATGTAGGCCATGTAAAAAATAGTTGGTTGGCATCCATCCATTTCCGCCATTGAAATCACCCCCTCAAAATTTTGTTTAGTATTTTCTATTTTCTAAAAAATGAAAAATGAAAAATTGTAGGCTGGGATGCTTAAATAAAACAACACAGTTTTAACGGATAGAATAGTTTGTATTTCAGTTCATACCTATTACATTTGAAATTTCCTCTCAGGTTGCATCTCAAACTCAATAATTTGTGTTAAGAACCTCCCGCCCTCTTCAGAAAATTGAGAGGGAAGGATGCTAACCAATTATTTTTTTACATGGCCTTACAGATTTTTTGCCAAAGGCCATACATGTCGGTTGTAGAACACAAAATTGAAAAATGGTAGATTGTATTTGTTCTTGCTGTAGACTGTGATGGATCATGATGACTGATGAGTATTCATGTTTTGTTTCATTCCCATCCACATTATATTACATTGTACTATTTTTTCTTTAGGGCAATAGCAATACGAACATGACAACGGTGAGATGCCAGTCGCCCCAAGTCGTTGGTAAGTGTACACCATGTGACAGTTGAACAACTTTTAGAACTATTGTTTAGCTTTATGTGTAGTGGTGATTTTGATGTAAATATGATTTAAATTGCTTTGCTGCTACGAAATTATTCTACATCTTCTCCGGTTTCTGCTGCACATTGGAAGTGGCATTTTTTTCTTTTTTTTCTTAAAGAGAAATCAATTAGCCGATGGTTTTTGTGCCTCGAATCAACTGAGGCCAGCCTGGTGCCAACAACAGCGGTCAAATCGAGATTATATGACATGGGCCTTGGCGAACGAAAACTTACATTCAAATCCACTGATGACGCTGCTGCAGTGAAACACACTAGGTATGTTGTCTTGTGATTAAAAAGGATATTGATCAAACACTGAAGTTTTTTCATCAAATTTGTATTGAATTTGAATCGATCTTGATCCGATTCACTTGAACAGAATTCAAGAAAAGAGGAAACTGAAATAAATCCTAACTTTTAATAAGTATTTATAATTACATGTACACCCTTAGTCAAAAGTAAATAGACAGCTACTAAATTCAATATTTCCTAATACAGCAGCGAGGCACAATTTTTCTTTTTATTTCCATTGATAACAATTGCTTTGGCACCTTCTTACACCAAAATTATCTTGCTGTCCTTTGAACTGATTTTTTGTTGAAAGTTTGAATTTTCATCAAAAAAAGTGATTTTTTATTCGGGATTTGTTGGTGATCGCACCTATGCCATCTTGAAGCACATTTGTTTCTGAGTAGAATGTACCTTTCGGATCCCATGGATCTGTAGGGGGGACAAAGTTACAGAGGGACTTATGCAGTGATTTTGTTCGGTTAGCCAAGTTCGATCTTCCACGTGCTCTTCCGTATTTCATACCGACCAAGTGTTGAATATTCAGCAGTTCTCCTACCAAAAAGTCACTAAACTGTATACCTGGGTCATTTCGGTGGAAAGAGGTGCCGAAGCAGTTGTTATGAGTGACTATAAAAAGAAAAAATGCTTTTCATTAATATTAAAAGAAATATTGAATTTAGTAGCTGTCTATTTACTTTTGACTAAGGGTGTACATGTACTCAATTTGAAAGATTCATGAGTTAGTGATTTTCTTTAGAGCATTCCCTGCTCTTGAAGGCACCGGAGGTTTTGAAGTGCTCAAAGTAACAGAAGGGCGGAGAAGCTCACTTGATGTAATCCAAACAGGACCGTTCCCGGCGGAAAAGTTGCGTTGCTTTGGTACAAGTACTGGAACACGTCTCATACAAAACGTTTGTTCTTGATATGCCTCTTCGGAAAAGAAAAAGAAACAAAAAAAAGAAAAAAAATCACGAGTGTGATCACACAAGTTTCGAACCCGCGACATTGGGGTTGCTGGCCAATCGCTCTTTGCACTGCGCTAATCAACTGGCTGCAGATATGCGGTGGAAATTTATTGACTGGTTTAGGACAATGCAGGTAACTCGTCGTTTTAAGCCAAACTTGGCGTACTGTTTGGCAAACCAGGGTCGATAAATAACCAATTTCTTCTGAAAATCGCTCGTAGGTGGCTCCTTTCCGCAAGGCCCCCTCCACTAAACGGTATTTTTTGCCCTGTCAGCTGCTCTGGGAGCGCTGCATAATTAATGAGCTAGACGTGCATCCAAGACTATACGCCTACTGCATACACAGCAGGTAACTGTGCAAATAAACAGTTCGAGGCTTAACGCCGTCTTAAAATCTTCGTTGGAGGCATAGCCTACTCCCAATCGCAACTTTTCGATGCTTTTTGGCGAGGGCTGCGACGGCGAGTCGGAGGACGCCATCTTCATCTTCTGTTTGCATAATTAATGGGGTCTAATTAATATTCATTATTGTCTGCTTGCCATCTAAGACCAACTTTCTGTAATTCGGCAAGCATTTGCTTGCCAAATAACCACTTCCAAAAATAAAATATTATCTCAGGAGTGCAAGCGCCCACCTAGGGCATTATAGCTACTCATCAAACAATATTGGACGATATTAATGATATGTAGGAGGAAACCGGAGCCCCCGCAGAAAACCTACGATGTCGAGGAGAGATCGCCCTCTCTACCACATAAAGCCACTTGCACGACCGGGGATCGAACCCGCGACCTTAGTGGTGGCAGGCGCCGATGTTTCCACTGCGCCACCCCGACACCGGACAAAAGTTGCGTTGCTTTGGTACAAGTACTGGAACACGTCTCTACTTGAGACCTCTCCAGAGGGATATAGAACCAGTTGATAATAAAGTTCAAGAAAGCGATAGTACATGTACTGAGCTAGAGAAGTGTACGGATTGTGGGGAGCATTTCCCCATTTTTGATATAAGGGACCGCAAGGAGGAATGTTTGGTACGTAATTTATAGATTTTTTTCTTATTTGATAATGCTGAGCATTATTGGAAATGTCAGCTCCTGTAGCAAACATGAAATGTGATTGAAAACTAATTTGCTTAACCAAATTTCAGGGTGTGAATGCTGAACTGATGCAAACGCCATTTAGCATGGAAGCGCAAGCTCTGGACATGGCAGCCATACTCCAGGTGGAGATCGACAGCATTGAAGGAAATGCTCTCTCACAGAAGAAAGAAGAAGACTTCTTTGATATTTTCGATGTCTCGGTTAGTTGCCAAGAATATCAAAAGGAGCGGCGTGACTGAAGCATGTTGTACTGTTATCTGCATTTGTAGTATGCCACATTTTTATCATGACTGTGGGAGCCTGGAACCAAGGCTTGACCGGGATAATTTCAATTTTAACATTTATTTTTAGCTCACTGGGGTGAGCTATTACGATGGTGCAGCGTCTGTCGTCAAATTTGATACTTTCCTCCATCTAGATGACCTTTACATGCATGTCAAATTTCGGCCTGATTTGACTTCAAACATGGCCACCAGGTGGCGTAACCCAAAAATCATCAAAGTGCTGTAACTCAGGAACGACTTGACCCGAAGCGCTCCAATGTGCCATGTGGTCCCCTGCAGATGACCTTTATGTGCATATGAAGTTCCAACCCAATCGGACATCCAATATGGCCGCCAGGTGGCATAACCCAAAAATCATCAAAATCTTTTCTGGGAATGACTTGACCCAGATTGCTCATAACTGATGTGTACCTCCCTCTGTCATTAGACTATTATGTCCAGTGAGCACATGGTCCATGGACCATTTCATTTTATGTTACCTTCACCAAGGCGAGGACATGTGTGATGAAACTAATTTCATGAAGTTCACTATCATAAGTTGAGGAATCATTGGTGGAGAGCTGATGTCACCTAATTACCTAGTCAATGCAAATGATGTCACAGCAACTTATGACACCACATGACCGTGGCCACAGCAGTTCAAAGAGGGTAGGGTGGTTCGGAGGTGTCACCAACTGAAGTTTGCATCAAATTTTTCACATGCACAACCTTCAGCCTTGGTCATTAAGCGACAGTCCAGTGAAATTTTTCCAAAAAATATATCAAGATCTCGTCAAAAATTACATTTTTGTCCAAAATTTCAGCATATGCTTGGCAACCAGTGAACACAACTATGAGATGGTCCCTTAGACATGTCCCCAATTAATGCCCTGACTTTGAATGTTGGCTTTGAATGCTCGCGTTAAAAATAACTAAAACACATTTATATTATCTATTTTTAATATCTATCTTGATAAATATTCTTGTAGCTGAAATAGATTTATGATTTTATGCTCCAAAACAAAAAGAGTTGTAAAGCCTGATTTTATCCGATTTATTAGTGTTGCCACCTATTGTCAACTTCTGGTACTGAGATTTGGTCAGCCCCGCCCACATTCGAGCTAGAACGCCTTTAAAGCTTGTCTAAAGATCCGGCATCGGACTATTTCCACCGGTTGACAGTAGAAGTCGGCGGGTCGGTGCGGTCAATTGTGTTTAGTTATGACCTAAACGTCAGTGCATTCTTCTGGGACTCAAAATATTGGACCCATTGCCTCCACGAAATTTCAATTCCACTTGAATAACGCAAGATGCCAACACAATATTTCTCCCGTCAATTTGTGGTCATACTTTGTATCTCACTATCAGGTAGGTTTTATTTTTGGGACACGAGGTGCTCTTTATTTGCATGCTTCATTTTTCGTTTCCAGATACTTTTCTCTGGCATCGCGAAACCGTTCTCCATTCAACCTCGTCAGAAGCAGTAGACTGTTACATTCATGTGTCCAACCTGGTCCACCCACCTTAAAACCAAAGATTTAGTCGTATTTTTTCTTATTTTGGGGCTAAAATGAGCATTTTCTATGTACCTCTGCGTGGTGCAATAACTGACGCCTTTTGGGCCTGATTTAGCCATCAAATTGATCCCGAGCGAGTACTTCGGTCTCTCTTCCTAGGTGCATTTTTCTCCTTTGCGTGTGCCCTATTCCACGCACGCATTTTTTTGTAAAACTTATATACGGATAAAGGAACTGACCAAACAAGAGTAAAGACGTCAGCGTGCTGTCTCACGGGTTTACATCCCTCGTTACACTATGTTTGGGGATAATATTGACGCTCAATGTTTTAACCAAGCTTTCGTTGCTAGAAATCAGTGCCCGTATTCAGAAAAGCTTGCGAGGCTTAGTTACGGTGAATGGGTCAATGTCGTCCTGGGTATACCTTTTGTTTACCCAGGACCATCATGGGTAATCATTTTATTTACCCCGGTCGACGCTGGGTAAAAATAAGGATCCTTAACTTTACCCAGGTTGGAGTTCCCGCCGAATCGCGCTGATCGTACACCTGTGTCCGAGGATTGGTACTGCGCCCACGAAATAGGCCTAATTGTGTTGTACAGCATTTATGACATTGGTCGTTATGGAGCCTTTAGCTGAACACCAGGCATGGTTTTTGAAAAAAAAGTTCCCCCCAGTGCAGGACCACCAACTGCACAGTGCAGCAGCAGTCTGTTTACGTTCATCATCCGCAGCGTCTTCATTGGAAGACGCATACTCGGTCATTATCGATAGATTTTTCGATCATTTCGGCCATTTCAATTATTTCGGCCATTTCAATCATTTCGGCCACTTCAATCATTTCGGCCACTTCATTTCGGCCATTTCGATCATTTCGGCCATTTCA
>NMRB01003729.1:0-21898 GCA_002633025.1 Notospermus geniculatus | reverse complement strand
CACTTCAATCATTTCGGCCACTTCATTTCGGCCACTTCAGTCATTTCGGCCACTTCAATCATTTCGGCCATTTCAATCATTTCGGCCATTTCATTTCGGCCGTTTCGATCATTTCGGCCACTTCAATCATTTCGGCCACTTCATTTCGGCCGTTTCGATCATTTCGGCCATTTTATTCGCGATTGCATCGTGACATGCGTACCAAATTCCATCCTCGGATGCAGTTGAACGATCAGAGCGATTCGGCGGGAACTCCAAACTGGGTAAAGTTAAGGATCCTCGTGTTTACCCAGGATGATCCTGGGTAAAGAAAAGGATTACCCAGGACGATCCTGGGTAAACATAAGGTATACCCAGGACGACATTGACCCATTCAGCCTTAGTTACCTGCATAGCCCGCCAAAACGCGTATGCGAACGTCTTTCTTTTTGTTCCGTGCTCTTTTCGTGGCATCGAATAATGGGCTTGGCGTTCGCGTTTCCGTTTCCGTGGCTTTGCGAAAACTCTAATAAAGTCCCACCTCCGAATTCCATGTCGTGGTTCAGCATCACGACAAAAATGAGTTTTCGCAATCGCCCGGATAGGCCAATGAATACGTTTGTCTACCGTTCGGGTATACTCAGACAATACTCAGGGAGGTGAAGAAATCAAAGGATAAACGTCAACGTTAACGACTACGTTAACGTTTTGTACCGAAAATGCAATATAAAATCTGGTTAATTTGTAGTATGAAAAATAACGTTGTCGTAAAGTTTACGTTTTTCGTTTGGTTTCTTAACCTCCCTAAATATCGTAACCTAAATGTAGTCGTAGATGAATCGGATCGATTGCGAAAACCCTCCGACATTCTGGCTACATACAAGCCATGCAAGTGGAGAAATATTGCTAAAAAGAAAGGTTAATGCTACGTCGTTCCTGCGCCTTCCGTATTAAGAAAGGAATACACACACTGATCATAAGTATTGTGAAGCAGCCTTATAGATCTGCTTGTATAGAAACCAACTGGTGTTTGGTCCCTTTTTTAGTTTACCTCTTCATGTATAGGTGTCTCTCAAGGCTGGTGTATATAAGAACTACCCTTTTTTAACAATTCCATTTTCTTTCTGGAGCCCTGCAGGCATGCACCTCTGCTGTGGTTCTTTATCTGGTTTTGGACCATTTTGTCATGATTTTGGTCGGTAAATTTTACCCCTTTTTGGCTTCTGACTACTTTGTGGAGAGCCAACTTAAGTTGGTAAGTTTTTGATTACTTTGAAAGCCCCTTTTTAGTACACTCGTGAGCTTTTACCGTCCTGCGGTGCCCGTCGTCCGTTAGCAGGGCACGTTTCGTAACCGCTGGAGCTATTGATCTGAAGCTTGGTACATATATTATATACCCCTAGGTCAGATGACCTATGACACAAAGTTTCGGTCTGATTCGATTCTTGGCTTGGCCTCCAGGTGGTTTATCATAGGTGTATCTAATTAGGATACATAACATATATAACGGGTTTTGATTTGACCTACTTTTCAAGGTCACAAAGGTCAAAGTTCTACAAAAGTGACGAACCTGCCACAGGTTCTCATTATTTCACTGAGCATCTTCATATCTTGCATAAACATGTATTAGAGGGGTACCTTCAAAACTACCGAGTTTCGGTCCGATCGGACATCCAATATGGCCGCCAGGTGGCGTAACCTGAAAATCGGCCAAGTGCTATAACTCAGGAACGGCTTGACCCAGAGTTCTCGAACTTGATATTTACCTCCCTCTAGGTGACCTTTACAAGCACGTCAAATTTTGGCCTGATTAAACTTCCAATATGGCCGCTAGGTGGCGTAACCCGAAAATCATCAAATGTGCTGTAACTCAGGAACGACTTGACTCAGAGCAATCAAATGTGCTATGTCGCTCCCTCTAGATGACGTTTATGTGCATGTGAAGTTTTGGCCCAATCGGACATCCAATCTGGCCACCAGGTGGCGTAACCTGAAAATCATCCAAGTGCTATAACTCAGGAACGGCTTGACCCCGAGTGCTCAAACTTGATATTTACCTCTCTCTAGGTGACCTTTACAAGCACGTCAAATTTTGGCCTGCTTAAACTTCCAATATGGCCGCCAGGTGGCGTAACCCGAAAATCATGAAATGTGCTATAACTCAGGAACGACTTGACCCAGAGCGCTCCAATGTGCTATGTGGCGCCCTCTAGATGACCTTTATGTGCATGTGAAGTTTTGGCCCGATCGGACATCCAATATGGCCGCCAGGTGGCATAACCCAACAATCATTGAAGTCCTGCAACTTGGGAATGACCTGACCCAGATTGCTCATAACTGACATGTACCTCTCTCTGTCATTACACTGTTATGTCCAAACAAGTGAGCACATGGTCCATGGACCATTTCATCCCCTATTTCTGAAAGTTTATTGGCCTGCTGTCCACCTTTGTGCACAGACAGTGGGCCCTGTACATTTGAATGCATGTGTACACCTACCTAGCCTATTGGTATTTGAACCACACAGAATGGTCTTTTCATAGGAATTATTAAAGTAGAAACAATGCTTTTTGGGAAAGAACCTTAGTGTAACACTTTCACTTATTGTCTCATATCATATTTGACATAGAAATGACGTTTTGCTTTGATTTACCCGGGGGTAGTTTGGTCCTTTGATTTACAACTTGAAATGGTAGAATACTCTGTAGGTATTGGTTTGGATAGCTAAAAGCTAATATTTGTCATTTTCACTAAATAATAATAACAATAATAAAAGAATTTGTATAGCGCCACTTTAAATTAAATTGTCAGTGGCGCTTCACAGAGGTAAAATAGAATTAAATGAATACTAAAGAAAATAGACGAAAGTTACAGAATAAGGACAGTAAAAATAATGGAAACAGAACCCAATAGAGATATAAGACGAAATTATAAAACATTATTATAGAAAGAGTTAAAAAGATGGGTCTTAAGCGCCCGTTTAAAAGAGTCGATTGAGGTGCACGACCGGATACCTACAGGCAATTGGTTCCAGAGCCGCGGGGCAATGACACTATATGCTCGATCTCCGGCTGTCTTCTTCTTTGCTCTGCTCTCAGCCAGCCTTGGTGCTGAACAAGAACGTGTTGTTCTTTGGGCAGTGTGAAGTGGCAGCCGAAGATAGGCAGGGCCCTCACCCCGGACGGCCCTGAAAGCAAAAGTTAAGATCTTAAATTGAACTCTGGCAAGGACAGGTAACCAATGAAGTTGACGGAGGATAGGTGTGATATGATCCCTCTTTTTTGTATTGGTTACCAGCCGGGCCGCCTGATTTTGTAGTTTCTGCAGTCTGTTTAGTTCATACTCCGGCAAGCCCGCATACAAGGAGTTGCAAAAATCAAGCCAGGATGTAATGAAAGCATGCGTTAAGGTGGTAAGCAGTTCAGCTGGAAGATATTTTTTTCACTGTTGAAATCTTGCGCAAATGATAATAGCCTGCAGAAACCACACTAGATATCTGGTCGTGCAGCGACATTGTGTTATCGAAAATAAAACCAAGATTTCGACACTTCGAAGTCGGTTTGATGACAACATTACCAATTCGCAGGACAGTTTTCGCAGGCCGCAAATAATCCTGCTGTGGTGACAATATAAGAAGGAACTCTGTTTTCAGGTCGTTCAATTTCAACTTGTTTGAGCCCATCCACTGGCGCACCTCATCGAGACAGGCCTCTACCATGACAGTGGGCAGAGTATGGGCGGTTAAACCCGCATTTTTAAGACGTTGGCAAAACAAGACGTTGAGACACTTTTCAAAGACATAGAGTTCAAAAATAAGACATTGAGTGGCACCTTTCAAAGACGTTCACACGTTTCAGAGACGTAGTTCAAAAATAAGACGTTGGGTGACGCTTTAAAGACCTCGCAATTCAAAGACGTTCATACTTTTCAAAGACATAACGGTAGTTCAAAAATAAGACATTGAGTTGCACCTTTCAAAGACGTTCACGCATTTCAAAGACGTAGTTCAAAAATAAGACGTTGGGTGGCGCCTTTTAAAGACCTCGCAATCAAAGACAAAACGTTCAACTTTTCAAAGACATCACTTCAAAAATAAGACGTTGGTGTAGCCTCATTGCAACCTCAGTCTCGCGCAAGTTCATTTAAAACAAGATGACATTGTAAATGTCGTATGGTTCCCGATGTACAGGTACTTCTACACGAATGGTACACTGATAGAGATCAAGATATATTGATAGAGATCAGGATACATTGACAGAGATCAGGATACCTTGATGTGATGTGATGCGGTGCTGTGCGATGCCATGCGATGTGATATGACATGACGCGACGTGACGCGACGCGACGCGACATGACATGACATGACGTGATTGACATGATATGACATGACATGACATATCATGACAATGTCAAGTTTGACCTTGACCTCTGACCTTGACCTTGACCTATGATCATCAAGGTCATTGCACAATCGTAATGGGCATCCTCAACAACCTAAGTACGGGTGCTATTAGACCTGCACCGCTACCACAGACAAAGATATTTCAAATTGCCAAATTTGACCTTGACCTTGACCTCTGATCATCAAGGTCATTGCATAATCGAAATGAGCATCCTCAACAACCTAAGTATGGACGATATCTACCACGGGCAGAGATATTTCAAATTATCAAGTTTGATATATCAAAATCTCATGATATCTCGATCACCCAGACACGTGAGTCTGAAAATTTTAACACAGTCATTTCCTTCGATAAAGCAGGCAAGAACTAAGACTTGTTTCATGTTGCTCAGTTGACAATACGGCAAGTTGTCTCAAAATATCAAATTTGTGATATCGATATCATCATGACCCAACATCTCAGATCAAAAGTAATCAGTCCATTTGATTCCGAGGGTATGAAAACCTAAGGGTAGAACCTGTAGCTCATTGGATTGCCCAGGTTGACAAACCTTTTTTTTTTTTTTTTTTTTTTTCCACCATGCAGAATGCTGCCCTTTACATCCTCTCTACAAGCCCTTCGGCAGCTTAGGGTAGGAGAGGGGTCATCAGGTGGGTTTTTCAAATAGATATACAAAGGATAGAATGAAAATAAATGAAAGAAGAAAGGGGACACAATGATGTATTACAGAAAAAGAGGTATTCTAAAATCAAACAAGTTTTCAAATTTTAATCTTTTACCTGAGAGGATGTAACTTTCTCTTTCAATACACAGTTTTTTATTTGTAAAAGCTCTAAAGGCGGGTATGGTGGGTTCTGTTTCGTTCAATTTACACTTGTAGATGAAATATTTGAAACAAAGGGAGAGGAAATAGAGTGCAGTATCCTCTACCTGATATCCCAATATTACCGAGGGTAGTGTGATCTGAAAGTGCAATTGTGTGTGTAAGTCTATTTGTCTCTGCATGTAATTTAGAATGGTTTCTGAGTATTTACAGTAATAGAAGAGGTGTTCGATTGTTTCTTCAGAGTCACAGAAGGTACATTTTGGTGTTTCTTTTATTTTCATTTTATTGAGGTAGTAGTTTGTCGCAAGTCTTCTATGTAGTATTTTAAATTGAAATATTCGCATTTTTTTGTCAGTTATGCCTTTTTGGTTCAAGAGATAAAGTGTTGACAAACCTAGGGGTAGGATGTGTTACCAGAGCTGTAGCTGCTGAGGGAGATAAGTTATTAAGGCGTGACAGACCGGACACACAGACAGACAGACAGAAAGACAGACAGACAGATACACACACACACACACACCATGACCAAAAACAATATGGTTCCCGATCTTCATGATCGGGAACCATAATTACATTTATGTTCGATTCGACTTCCGCTTTTATTCGAACTCGGAATTCTGGGTAACTTTGAAAGGATGGTCCTGATTGGCTCCCGTATTTTAAGGCCAATGAAATAGTTGGTTAACATCCTTCCACTCTCAATTATTGACGAGGGTGGGAGTGTTTTTTTAAATGTTTTATTGAGTTTGAGGATGCAAGTTACCATGCTAACCATCGTGATGAGGCCGAATTTGATTGGATGCTGGATGATTCCAAATCCGAAATCCAAAATCCGAAAACTGTGACCCTCTCCGATCTTAACCAAAACCTAAACTTAAGGTATACATGGGTCAAGGATGCCAAAAAGTGGGCCCCAGAATCATACGACTTACCGTTGTAGAGATATTAAAGAATTAAGATGCTATTTTTTATCTTTGACCTACTTAAATTTTTTTTCGTGTAACATGATCAGTGGTGTACACAAGCTCAGAATGTGCGTCCGTCCGAAAATAGATATTCCGTCCGATAATTGGAATCTATTGTGAAAAGTAACTGCTTGGACTTCCTAGCGGTCCCTTTCTTCCTGCGGGGGCGCCACCGTCTACATTTCTTCTTGTGTAAGTGATCCTTCCTTTCTGCACCCTGCATCTAGGGGTCCTCAACGCTCGCTCTCTTGGCAAGCACGCACTTTTTATCTTCATTCGTGCTAGGCATGATGGAAAATCACCAGGCACCAACATCCAATCAAATTTCGGCCTCATCAAGAGGTTACCATGGTAACTTGCATCCTCAAACTCAATAAAACATTTTTAAAAAACACTCCCACCCTCGTCAATAATTGAGATTGGAAAGAATGTTAACCAACTATTTCATTCACATGGCCTTAAAACAAGGGAGACATGTATATGGACTTGAGCGAGACTGAGGTTGTAATGAGCACCACAAACGTCTTATTTTTGAACTACGTCTTTGAAAAGTTGAACGTCTTGTCTTTGAATTGCGAGGTCTTTAAAAGGCGCCACCCAACGTCTTATTTTGGAACTACGTCTTTGAAAAGTGTGAACGTCTTTGAAAGGCGCCACTCAATGTCTTATTTTTGAACTGCCGTTATGTCTTTGAAAAGTATGAACGTCTTTGAATTGCGAGGTCTTTAAAGCGCCACCCAACGTCTTATTTTTTAACTACGTCTTTGAAACGTGTGAACGTCTTTGAAAGGTGCCACTCAATGTCTTATTTTTGAACTCTATGTCTTTGAAAAGTGTCTCAACGTCTTGTTTTGCCAACGTCTTAAAAATGCGGGTTTAACCGCCCATAGCAGAGATGTGGTGGGCACCAACTGAAAGGCTTGCCAATTTTGTGTATCATCAGCATGTAGATGAGCACTCAGGCCATGTTTTGTCATGATACGAGCAAGTGGATGGGTATAGCAGGAAAAGAGGATGGGCCCAAGAACACTGCCCTGCGGAACCCCGAATACCAAGTCATGATCGGAGTGCTGGAGAAACTCTGATTAACCTTAACCTTGAAAGTACGACAGGACAAGTATGACTCGAACCATCTAAGGGCCGTGCCATCGATGCCGAACACGTCCCGCATCCTTTGGAGGAGGCTGGTATGGTCAATGGTGTCAAATGCAGCTGACAGATCCAGGAGAACCATGACCACACCATTCCGTTGGTCGAGACTGCGGAGAACACTGTCGGCAATCGAGGTCAGGGCAGTTTCAGCGCTATGGCCCGGCCGATAAGCAGATTGATTTGGAATATAGAGATCATTGTTGGTACGGTGTTTATATTTGGAACTTACAGATGTTCTTATGTTTCAGTTGGATCATCATCATAAGCATCATCTACTGCACATCGTTATTGATACGTCATCAAACCTCTGTACTGTCAACGTTTGGAACACGGAAACTTTGGAACTTGGACAATAAAGGTGTTCACCGATATGATGCATCCTGACGCCTGAGTTGGTGTCTTTGTTTGGTCACCACATATTGCAACATAGGTTTGTTCTTAATTTCTCGGTAGACAGTCAGCAGTGTTTGATTCCGAATGCGGGTGTGATACTTTGAGTTGTTATACACCTGTTGGTTCGAAAGGTTTAGAGGAAAAGTATCATGAAAATATCAGAATATCACTCATTTGATATCCCGAAAAGTTTGAAGTGCATGACTGCCAGATTTTTACAAAGTGCAGACAATCGAAATTCATTCAACTGTGAAAAAAAACTGCGCTGATAATGCGCACCATGTTCGTGTTATTTAATATAAAAAATGACCAATTTTGTCAAAAATCGGTTTTTTGAGAAAAGTTCAATTTTCGTGATAACCGTGGCCCTTCATCGGATGAATCAGGCATGACTGAGACAGATGGGATGACAGCTTTTCATCCGCAGTGGAATCTCATGCAAAATCTCACTTTTTGAGGTTTTGATATTTTCGATAAATATCTTTGTTCACAGTTGATATATTTTTCTTTTTTTCTTGTGAATCCTTGGTCATCATCAGGCTTCATCCCCCTACTATATAAAGTAGAGCTGTGAGCTTTCAAGTTACTACTCCTGCCATCTCTCCAGTGACCTGCCAGTGCTGATAACCAGATACAAAGTAGGACCGTATGTCACCTACACCATGAATCTGGGTCATCCTGATATTATGAGGCTGACTGTATCTGCATCCTGCCAACATGGCCAAATCGAACAGTTCAGCAGTAAAATTCATCTCGGTCTGAGCATACTGCCCTACAATGGAAGACTGCAGTATCTGCAGAAATGTGAAAATGAGAAAAATGGCCGAAAAGTTTATCCTCTAACAATGCTAGATATATTTTGGTAGTTAATTATTAACAACCTAAAATGACGTTGACGTTTATGCAAATTACCACCGGATTATGATAATTGAGCAGATACTGCAGTTTTCGGTTGTGCCTGCTCAGATAGTGAAAAGCAGCTGCAATGAAAAACTGCAGTATCTACAAACCATAACTTGGTGCAACATGATTCCTTCATCAAGAAGGCACTGTTTGTGTCTACGATAAATGACAACATGGAATCTGTTCTGTTTGGGGTATTCGAAAAACCTGGATGACTGGATGACTGGATTTACTGGATTGTGTATCATTGCTCGCCACCGCCTTAACTACCTCATTAAAGCTGAACTACATGAAGAAGAAGGGGAGATTCCAGCTTTGAAAAAAAGACCACCACGCCACGGTGGTGGTTGAGAAAGAGAAATAGAAACGACCATAAAGCACTTAAGTACCTCCAGAACATGATAGACTACAAGCCTATTTTGGTGCCACTGTATTTACCTTGGGTGGAGTAATATCCAGTGGAGTAATATCCACAGCGTCCAATGACGGCGCAGTTCTAGGGCTGCCCAGTAGGTTCTTCCCCAACTAGAGTAGAAAGTTAGTCACTATTCTATAGTAATCATCTCCCGTTGAAATTTATGATGTTGTTCAAGCAACATTTTTGCATTCAAAAACAATACCCATCTGACGTTCATCAACGTCATTAGGTATCATTACATACACGTTGGGGATAATTCTTATTTTATTTCTTTGGCCATAATTATTGAAATCGTTTAAAAATATTCTTTCTACAAACTACATACACATCACCTGAGTCATGTACGCATTGTTGCTAATGGTACCATTAACTCAATGCATTTTCCATTACCATAAGCTTAAAGTCACTATGCATAAGGCTTGCTTTACATAGAAGTATACGGTATAGCCTACGAAAACGCCGGTTAAAAGGCTTCAAATGGATTCACGACCGTGAAGCCATTGTTAACCGGCGTTTTCGTAGGCTATACCGTATACTTAGAGCTCATTAGACCTCTACGGCACAGGTAGAGCTTATTCCGGGTATAATGTAATGTTACGGTACAAGTTATACCTGAAATAAGCTCTACCTCCCTTATTCTACCTTTATACGGGCCCAGTAGACGACCATACTGCGGCGCTGTGGTGTTTTTGTTCATGCAGTTCAGCTTTAATGAATTGGTTCAGGCGGCAGCGGGCAATGACGCACAATCCAGTAAATCCAGTCATCCAGTCATCCAGGTTTTTCGAATACCCTTCTGTTTGTTTATACAGTTGATGTACTAAATCTCATAGAATGACCAGTTCGTGTTGGAAAATGTCCATTATGTTGGCCTACACAGTTTCGTCGGCATCATTGCCTTCTGCCAAATTCGTCCAAAATTGGCGGCGGTTCTGGGGCATTAGAGGACATAGTTTTTCAACAATATCAGCCTTCTTGTTGGCCAGTATCCCCCTCATCTGTGCTCTGAGTGGGCCAGGCATTTCCAGTTTGAAATTCTTCTTTAAGAACTCGATCTCTCGGAAGTTATCCTGGTCATGACGGAACTTCAAATGGAGCTTTCGTGAACCCCTGCGGAACTGGACAACTACCATGTTGGAAAGGAGGGCTTCCACTGCCAACTTCCTGAGCTGATGTGCAGATTGGCCTCCTTTGTATGCTAGCACATCCTCGTTGGTCATTTCGACAACAATAACCTTTCCTCCATCGGACTTCTTGATTACGTCACAAAAGTCTGCAAAATCATAGACGTTTCCTCCAGGACGGCTTTTCATTTCTGATTCCACCCCATGGTGGAAAGAATCTGCTGACATAAAGGTGTGGCCTGGTTCAAAGTATTTGAACGTGATGTCCTGTGCCATTATGCTCTCACTGTTTATCAACAGCACCATTGAGGTAAACAAGCACCAGTTCTTGTTTTGAGCGGTGCAGTTGTCCAGCCAAATAATAAAGTGGGTAACATCACGTTCTTTTTGGAAGGCGCACACATAGGCGGACGTTATTTCTTCAGCATTCCTTTTGGCGATGCCTTCATGCCATATCACAGATATCACGTCCTTCTTGGCTTTCTTCTTACCGTCCTTTGAACCAAGAGAAGCAAATGTCTCATGGTAGGCGACAATCCTTTTTGTGACGATGGCCGTTTTGTTGCCCGGCATCCTTGGCAGCATGATCACTTTCTGGAGGTCCACACTACGGACAGAAAATTCTCTGCTCCAATTTGCTTCAGCGTCCTCACGGTATTTCTCACGGGCAAGCTTATATCTTTCCTTGTGGATCTCGTGATTCTGGCATTCTGTACAGTCCTGAACGTGATTCTCGGGCTGGGCATGTTGCCCGTGCATCTCTTTCTGATGCTGTTCCTGCTTCAAGCACCTTTCGCATTCCTCCTCCCCTAATTTCGTGAAGCTGATGTTTTTGTCATTCACCACCTTTCTATACGACTCATATGTCACCAGTTTCTCTGGATTTTGCGCCTTATAGTCATCATACATGGAACGAATGGAAATGTCACTTGGGAGATATCGTCGGTTTGGAGCATGTTCCCTTCTATAATGGCTGATGCACGGATTGAACGATTCTATATGGTGTGCGATCTCCACAGTGTTCATCTTATGCGGCCTGTTATTGTGTCTGCCGCGCCTGTCCTTGCTCGCCAACACAGATGGATTGGGTGTTGTGTGCATCACAGTGGTGATGATCCTGTCATTCTTTGGATGATACTCCAGAGTTCCAAGGAAAAAAAGCTTGCAAGCAATCTGCATTGTTCCATCAGGGTTTGGCAGCTAGTACTCGTACGTCATTTTCCGCTTGCTCTCCTCCTCCTGTTTGGTAGCGCGCCCCTTAGGTTTTCTCGAAACATGTTTGAAAATCATATCTCTTCGACCGTTGTATGTGAGGCTCCAGAATTCCCTGTGGATCTTCTCCCGCTGATCTTTTAAAACCTTGCTGGTACACTTCTTTTTGAAAGTTTCTTTGCAAGGCTCCTGGATAGGAGGTGGCTTTTCTTCCTTCAACTTCTTTTTTGGAGGTTCCGCTGAAACAGTCACATCGCGGTGTGCATCCTCATTATCGCTGTCAGGAGCTTCACCCTCGGGGATGTACATAGGATCATTGATATACCCATCATCAACTACTTCCTCAACTAATGACTGTGATGCTGGCACATCCAAAATCCCGGGAATAATTTCGACAGCAATCACCTCTTCCAAAGGGATGGATTCTGAGACATCAAGAATTTTTGACACAATGGCATCGTCGACGTTATCTTCATCAAGTTCAACCTGTACAGCCTCCGAGCCAGTCAGATTTTCTTGGGAATCTTCGAAGTAACCAGCCGTGCCAACCTGCATGGAACCAAACAAGGAAGCCGCCGTGGTGTGGCTTTCTTGATGGGACATGTTGAGAACACACCTACAGAACCTGCAGAACACACCTACATGTGGTAACAGTAGGCCTATATGCTATCAGCAGCAAATGCTGAGGAAAACTGACCATTCATTTAAATTACTCAACATTATAATGTAATACCCTTGTGGCTGACCTATAGCTGACCATATGTTTATGGCAAGCGGATTGTCCAGTTATTCAAAAAACCTATATTTTTGCACTAAAACCTAGTTTTTTGCTCATAAAACTTACTTTTTGTGGAGAAAATATAGGTTTTTTGACAAAAACTAAGTTTTTTGAGCAAAAAACCTAGTTTTTGTGATAAAACTTATATTTTTACAATAAAACCTGGTTTTTTGCAATAAAACTAAGTTTTTTGCGATAAAATATAGGTTTTTCAATCATCAGCATAAAACTTAGTTTTTTGTACAAAAATGTTAGTTTTTCGTCAATAACTGGACAAACAGCCAAAAACCTACATTTATGCTTAAAAAACCTGGTTTTATACAAAAACTTAGTTTTTCTTCAATAAAACCTGTATTTTTGTAGAAAATATAGGTTTCTTGAATAACTGGACAAACGGCGTACAAAAACCTAGTTTTTGTCAGGAAACTTACATTTTCTACCTCGTCCCATGTGTACGATTTCGCTGTAATATTGGGACGAGGATAGGAAACCTCGGCCCCACATGGTACTTAATGCTTTCACCCACAATTGACTTGGATGTTCGTAGTGGAAGCACGCTGAACTGCGCATTGGTATGTATGGGCGGTTATTTCCGCAAAAAATCAGTGTCAGGCTTTTCATTTTAGCACATAATTCCTATGTAGACAGCGCACAAGTAGCGTGAAATATCTTCAAAAGCAAGATTCATGACAGCGTAATTTATATGTTGCGAGAGAAACTGTACACAACTCGCGAAAGAACCAAGTTTAGGATCCAAGTTTCGCATCCAAGTTTAAGATAACAATTTCTCACTTGTCCGCTAGATGGCGCAACAGTTGAACCAGCCGAGGCCTTATGTACACTGTAGACAACCCTCGGCCAATGGTAGCCTACCCAACACTCATTATGTTAATGATTAGGCCTCCAATATGATAATAGAATCAGCTGAAGCGCCATCTAGCAAGCGATTGAGAAATTGTTATCTTAAACTTGGATGCGAAACTTGGATCCTAAACTTGGTTCTTTCGCGAGTTCTGTCGCAACATATATAAATTACGCGGTCTGCATATAAAACTTCGGATAAACAAAATAAATTTTGCTTTTGAAGATGCTTCCCGCTACTTGTGCGCTCTCTGCATAGAATTTCTGTGCTAAGAATGAAAAACCTGACACTGATTTTCTGCGGAAATAACCGCCCATAGGTATGCGCAAGGGGACGGGTATTTTACCAACCTCGTACCGACGAAATCATCTTGGTCAGTGGGACCGAGGTTTAAAAAGGTAGGTTTCTGACAAAAACTAGGTTTTTATCAAAAACCTACTTTTTATGGCATAAAACTTAGTTTTAGTCAAAAAACTTGGTTTTTTGACTGATAAACTTAGTTTTATGGAATAACTGGACATTTCAGTGCAGAAACTTACATTTTTGTCGATAAAATGGGGGTTGTTTGGCATAAAACCAGGTTTTTTGTCATAAAATATAGGTTTTTTACAAAAACTAAGTTTTTTGACAAAAACCTATATTTTATGAAGCAAAAAACTAAGTTTATTTCTATAAAACATGGACAAAAACTAGGTTTTTTGCTCAAAAAACTTAGTTTTTGTCAAAAAACCTATATTTTCTCCACAAAAACTAAGTTTTATGAGCAAAAAACTAGGTTTTAGTACAAAAATATAGGTTTTTTGAATAACTGGACAATCCGCTTGCCATATATGTTGACCATATGTACATTTGGGTTAAAACATTCTGAAAACAAAAACACTTTGTGCTAGGATAATCTGTTAAGACAGTAGTAACTGTGCATGTTGCCATGCTGATACAAGTCAAGACTGCAGTAAGTGAAGTGTCAACATGAGTTAAACGGCAAGACTGCAGTAAGTGGCAGATACTGCGGTTTTTCCTTGTTTTACTCCATCATTTGCACCAGATACTGCATATGGCATACCCTGAATTTTTGTGGAAAGCATTTAGGGACAGTTTCCAACACAGTCTCACCTTGTGTATTAAGTGTTGCACGACGCCAAAGCTGGCATATCTCAATTTCGAAAATTTTGCAGATACTGCAGTATTCCATTGTAGGGCAGCATAGGCCTACATGAACGATCATGCAAGAAAAAAAGGTTTTAATGTGCACTACGTACCCAGCTAGGCCTAGGCATGGCGTAGGCCTGCACTTCCTACAGCGTGTACGCCCAGGCCTATGTGAATAGGCCGTACCATCCCCAGTAGGCTATTGCACACGGACAACTCATAGTAGGCCGGCCAAACCTCCAAAAAGCATATAGAAAAAAATTAGTCGGCATTTTCTGTTAATGGATGGCATCCTCTCTAGAACTGTTAAATACTGGCTACTGAATAAGATTAGGGTGGATGCCACTGTTAAATTTTGATTTTGACGAAGTTACGGCCGATTAAATTTTTGGAACTGACGTTATCATTAGACCCAAAACTGAGCTTTGTACAGGAGAATGGGAACCAATGTACAGCTAACTTTTGAACGGTTGGATTTACACCATGCAAATGTATTACCAACAGATAGAAATATGGTGCCTCTTAACCAAATAAGCATGTTTTTAATTGGTTTCACTAGTTTTGTAATGAGAAATAACGTTTTTCATGTAATTTATAACAAAATAGTTCGAAATACATTAAAACCCCATTTCCAATTACGTAACTTGTTAAAATCTACAAAAAACATGCTTATTCGATTAAGAGATACCATGTTTCTATCTGTTGGTAATACATTTATGGGGTGTAAATCGAACCGTTCAAAAGATAGCTGTACATCGGGTCCTATTATTGTCCTGTACAGAGCTGGGTAGATTTAACCAATGACGTAGATAATGACCTTGAACTGGCAAATCAAGGGTGGCATCCACCCTTAAATTTCACCCCATCTTATAAGGATGATCTAGCATGGATGCCAGCCATTAACACACGATGCCGACAGAAGATTAAAATTTCAAATTGGCCGGCCTACTATCAGGGCCCTACACCGCATTCTCAAGGGGAAGAATCGACCGTTCAGGCATCCTCGACAAATAGGCATATGCATCATTCACTCTACTTATTGTCTACAAACAACCGAATCGAATTAAAAACGGTCAAACAAATACCTGCAGGCCTACACTGCATCACTCGTATGCCTCGCAGCAAGGCTTCAGGGCTCGTTATCGTAAAAAGGAAGAGTAATCCAGTATCACATGAAGATTTTATCATTTTCATGTTTTAATATTTTTTTTCATGGCTTAATATTTTCAATTCATCAGCAGTGAGATTTTTCAGTCCGTATTACCGCAATAGCATGTTTTGCCATACAGACTCCCCCTATATAGGCCTATATACATGTATACCGTAGAGTCGGTTCCATAACATCAATCCACAATTCAAGATTAGCAACGGCCATCTTACTACGTACTGTACTGGTCACATGTTGGTCAAGACTGACATTCGTGACGGGGATTTGAATAGGCCGTCAGTACTAGGCGCTATTACGGATTGTGGTTTCATGGAATGGGGGTCCATTTCACCATGTATACAGCGGCATTTGACTGACAACATAGGCCTAGTGATATCCCACCACCTCATGTCTTATTCGCAAGAAACTGACCAGGTCAATGCAGGCGGGAAACAGGTGTAACGTAATTCACTGCCCCCCATAAATCAGTGCCCTACCCTATTGTGTAGGACGGAATAAGCCACACGAGGAGGAAAACCAATATTCAGGATACAATAGAACCTATTGTAACCCGGGCACTGGTTTACAGGTACATTCATTTACACTACACCTGGCTCTGACAAAGTAATGAACTCACTGTGGTGATTCGTACACCGACAGGACGACCGTATTTGTATTCTTACTCTTCCGGTATGAATTTGACTCATCCAATCAATTGTTATTCGTGGCCAGAAAGGTATGGGAGGACCATTATGTAAGTACCTGGGTCACCTATATGGCAATGAATAACAAGGATAGACGAGTCCCGGAAGGGTAAAATACCCGATACGGCCGTCCTGTCAGTGTACGAATAACCACAGTGGAACTGGTGGCGGGGGCGGTACGTCGGCATATAGTGCATTGATGTTATAGAACCGACTCTACGGTATATTTGAAAATAAATGTAAAAGCAGTAAAGGCATAAAAGAAATCCATAAAGAAACGATGTTGCAATACTTATGATCAGTGTGTGTAGATTGAATTTCTTTAACCCACAGGGAAACCATTCCACGCTCATTCATCGACTTCAGTTTTGACGCAGATTGCCTCTTCAGACAGGCAAGCAACGTGGTGAATACTCAACGAGAAACGTTCATAGGGAGAGTTAGATAAAAATTGAACCCACGCATTCTTTTTCCAATTTGTTTGCACGTAGTAAATGATTGATTATTGCAGAAAAGTTATAGCCCAATCGTGATATCGGACTCAGCTACGCCTCGTTTAATGAAACCTTTGCTCGGCCTACATAATCCATATCAGACTCCTGATCATAATATTTGTATTAATTTCCTTTGCAAACCATGCTGAGCGAATCAATCGAGCCTGGTAAGTTTTAACAAGAATGTTAGTTGACAATGGAACGGAACATTTCGGTGGGTAAATATTTGACATGAATTTTTGGAGACCTAACTGGAGTCGCGGAGTAAGAAGCTCACACTGCGCGTCAGGTATACGCATGACATGCAGGTGTCAGTTAACGTAAAGGAGACCGGTATTGTCACTTTTCCTCGACAGCCGGCGCCACCATCGCCGTGCGCGCCACTCCCCAACCCCAGGGACTAACTACGTTGTCCGCGGATGGATGCGATGTACTACGAAAATTTTGTAATGGTATATTTTGTAGTTATTATTGCTGCCGCTAGATGGCTCCCTCTACGTTGATAGTCAAAATATTGTTAAAGAGATCGCATACTGTGTCCTTTAAGTACAACTCCAAGGGACAATCTCATTCCCCATACCAACATTATGAGACGCTTATCTCTTGTGAGTACTCTACCAAGAGTGCTTCCCCAACCCCCGTCCCAAGCTCCTGTCCCCTTGCTTGCAATTTTTAACCGTAGGTCTGGTAAGGCTGTTGTTACACAGAAATGAAGTACACCGGTTCCCAATCTTCATCTTCCACTCCTTTTTTCCATTAATATAATCTAAATCAAAAATAAATGCCTTTGTGAACAATTACATAATGGGGAATGCAGTTTTCGTTCTTCTCCAGTTAAGGTGGCGGGGGAGATAGTGAACGCATCCAATGGGGCTATCCAGGGAAAACTAAACCTCCAGATGGCTCTGCTGTACTATACGTCCTAAGTGTCACTGTTTGCAATATGTCAGAGTATGGAAAGTGGACTGTTCAGAAACTTTAAAATGAGTTATCAAACAGATGAGCGTCACTTACAGGCAGAAACAGGCAGAAAAAGTGATCTAATCGTTTTCAACCTCAGATGCCTCCATCATTGACGTAATCATCATACCAGACTTGATATTTTGTCCATCACTCTCTTAGTGATGGCACAAATCTGCTCCTATAACCAGTTAATCTGCTCCTGTTAACCAGTTAACACCTAGAGCAATAGAAACAAGTTCTACCCTTAGATTTTTATACCCTAGAAATCAAATGAGCTGATTATTTTTGATCTGAGATGTATGGGTCATGGTGATAGCGACGTTCGATATCACGAAATTTGATATTTTGAGATTACTTGCCACACTGTCAACTGATCAACATGAAACAAGTCTAAATTCATGCCTGCTTATCCAAGGACAGGACTGGTAAAATTCTCAGCCTCATGTGTCCGGGTGATTGAGATATGAGATTTTGAGATTTTCAAACTTGATAATTTGCAATATCTCTGCCCGTGGTTGAGGTAGAGACATGATATCACCCACACTTAGGTTATTGAGCATGCCCATTTCGATTATGCAATGACCTTGATGATCAGGTCAAGGTCAAACTTGATAATTTGAAATGTCTCTGTCTTTGGTAGCAGTGGAGGTTTGATAAAACCCATATTTAACCCCTTGGGGCCGGATGACGATATATGCGGCTTTGGCCTGTAGCACACACCCTTGTGCATTCAAACGGACATAGAATCGTAACCAGTGGATGACTCGTTGTGACAAAATGGCCATATCTCCGGAACGGAAGCAGCTACGACGGCGCGACTAGCGCCAAAAGAAAGAGTAGAAAAAAGTAGCTTTTTGACCAAGCGACAGACGCGTAGGAGCAGCGGTTATTGAGATATAGACGTTTAAAGATTGGAAACCTGACGAAAACGTAGGCAGAATGCGACCATTTCCTCACAACTTGCATCTTCGGCTCTGATCTGTTTCTCTCACAGACATTTAGAACAAGCAGACCTGCATGAGGTCGTGGCCCATTTAGTTGCCTCCAGAATGAGTGCCTTGTCACCAGTTTTGGTTGAAAATTGTGGGAGCTAGGCGCATTTTTGTAGAGGCGTCAGAAATTCATGTTACGAAATGTACATTTTTCAACTTCATCCCGGCCCCAAGGGGTTAAGTTATTTAGGATGCCAATTTCGATTATGTAATAACCCTGATGATCACAGGTCAAGGTCAAGGTCAGAGGTCAAGGTCAAACTTCCCAAAGAACTGATAAACAATGAAACTCACTGAACAAAAAGTGGATAGTATAACTTACTAGTATAGTACAGTAGAGACCCCTATTATCGAGAGGTTGAAATATATTCTGGATAGCCCCATTGAGGTCCGTTTGAAATTTAATCGCACGAATGTGTTACGACCGTAGTTTATTTCGCCAACGAAATTTGTGAGTTTATGTACTGTTTCAGATCTCCGAATTGAGAAACTGCACAATAATTAACTGATTATGTAACTTTATTCATGAACAATGCAAGTCCCAGATGAAGTTTTTAGAGGCGATAACAAGTACAGCCGGCTCCAAATGACCGGATTTTAGGTAGTGATGGATGCAGCATGGCGAGGTCTATGGTCGTTCCAGGCCCGATTTTTCAAAATTGAAATAACTAATTAGCAATTGCTTAATTAGTGGCCTGAAAAAGGTCAAAACAGAAAATTGAATAATTTTTGCTGTTTTCCTCTGAAATTCAAAAATCGGGGCTGGAACAGCCTTAGAAGAAGTTTTTTTCCAGATCATATTCTAAATCAGATTGACCATCGATCCACGCACAAAAAAGAAATTGCTCGTGAAAATTTATGAGAAAGTCCCCAACTTTCCCCGCGAGCCCTTTGTTATGGTAATGAAGAACGCCGTGTGGAGTTGGTCACGTTCGGATAAAGTCTGTTCAAAAATCATCGACGACAGAGCTATTGTTAGGGAACGGCGTGGCCTAATGGTAAGAGGTATTGCGCAATACCATCCCGGGCGTAACATGCCTAAAAACTATACTTGTCAAATATTGAAACAGGCTATGATTGTGACCGACTGCGGTTGAGGCCATGAATAAATTCATTCAAGTCATTTCCATATTCAGCGGGAAAATACGCCGGGCTAGTCACCCCCGCCACCTTAACGGATAATTTGTGACAAATCACAAATGACGAGAAAAAAAACAACCATCCATTCATATTTCAGGATTTGTCCTTGATTGCGGTGCTGAGCATTGGTTTGTGCGTGACGACTCGTTCCGATCACTTGTCGCATGCGGTGTCAAGGGTGCAAAGCTCATGAACAGCCTAATCGCAAAGCAAACGGCAACATCGGACTTGGCGTGTGCGAGAAAGTGTCTGAATGACGCCTCATGCGCTTCGCTGAATTGGAAGAAAAGTACTGGCGAGTGTGAGCTGAATTCATCCGACAAGACAACAGATCCAGCAAATCTGTTTTATGTTGTATCAGACTCCTTCTATTGGGCACCTGATGGCTGTCCGGTAAGTACTTCAAACACATTTAGGAACGTAGCTGTTTTTTCCCTACAACTCACTTACATGTGGCTTCGTGTCCACTTCATGCAGATGAATCATCCTGCACCTTGGCAGAGTGTAACAAGTCGCCCATGGGCGATGCGCTAGTTTAACAGACACGAACACAGAAAGACATACATGAGCCATTTAGTATAGATATAAATAGCTCAGCTCACATAGGACAGCTGAGCTAACAAAACAAAACCTTAATCATGCCTTCCTCGACGGTTCGTATTCTGGTTGTATTCTGGTTCCTCGACAGTTCGACGGGGAGTTAGCCGAAATTAATGAGGTTTCGCAAGCGCCCGGTTAGGCGCTACGACGACGTTTATCTATTGTGTGGGTGTATTCACACAATAGGTAAACGTTGTCGTATGGCCTAATCGGGCGCTTCCGAAACCTCGCTATTATGTCGAAGGAACTTGCTGTTTTTATGGACTTAACAAAATTCTCTCAAACACAAGGATAATTTTATATGTGACGAATTTAATGCTCACCCTTGTTTTGTGATGCGAGTACAAAGTTTGGTCCATGTGTAACGTCTTTCTGTGCGCTCATTTTTCTGTGTGGTTCCCATTGTTTGGAACACACCAGGAAACAGACCTACTGTTTCTCCCCGTGTCGTTCATTGTCAAGTCGCCGCTTATTCCGTCAATCTATTGTAATGACACACTGGCACAGAGGCCTCACTGAAAAACGTTACACCGGATCCTAGCGGCTAGTCTGAGCGGACGCTGATTTGTCAAGTTCATATTTTAATTTAACACCATGTTTTCCAGTCATATATATTCCAATAAAGTACATACTATAAGTTTCTTCGAATGAAACAGCAACACAGCGGCAATGTTACCATTGTTGGGAACGTGAGCAGAGCACTCAAACCTTTCATCCGCATTCTTTACATATATTCCGCATGAATTTCTGGAGCTTAATGTAAATTTTTAGTTACCAAGTATTTGCTTGTGAGTGTGGTGTCGGAAATGTGTGGTCTGTAGAGGAGTAGAGGAGCGTTAAGCACATCCTTCTTGTACACTAGCTGGTGTCCGTAAAATCAGATGAACACACCGCAACTATTGCCGTTCCTCTGCAGACTCTTTCCTGGTTGTTCCAAGACTGGGCCGCCGGACTACATACACGGGCGGCCGGGTGTCACTACTCACTTGTTTCGCTTCCTCCGCAGGCCCAGCATCTTTACTGTCGTTTACTTGGCTCCCATGCTGCTCCATTCTACTCATTTTTTGATTCCAAACCTTTATAAAAATATCTTACACGAAAACAAACAAATGCAAATCGAAACTTCTGATTTCCCACGATTTGGCGCATAAAGTGAATCTACTGTGGTTCTCGGCTTTGCCACCAGGCACCAGACCATCATCTGTCCTGCTAAACTCGTGAAAATTTACAGTGTGAAAATGTACAGGATTACTGGAGCCGAGATTTGGAGGAATGTGCCCGACGTCAAGTTTTTCTTTCATTGCAGGGTTACATACCACCAACGACGACTACTACTGAACCAAGTAAGTTATGGATCTCTAACTAATACCGGTCGGTCAGCAGTGCAGTGCTTCGAAAAATGACTTTTTAGCCCGCTTGGCCGCAAGGCCAAGCACGGCTTATGCTGTGGTTGGGGTCATTGAGTGGTGGTCTGTCGTGCGTTAGGACGTAGGCCTACATCTCAAGCAGCACTTGTGCAAAATGTTGCATGATGGTTGCAAGGTGGTACAAAGCGTCCGTCCGTCCGTGAACGTTTGGTTTGTTAGCGTTCTAGCGCCCTTGTTTTTTAGGGCGTCCAAAGGTTAGATAATCAATACATGAAATATATAGTATTACGCCCTACTGTTCTGGCTATGGAAAAATTTCGACCAGAT
>NMRB01003728.1:0-11403 GCA_002633025.1 Notospermus geniculatus | reverse complement strand
AAGGTCATGAGATGGGGAACCAGAAACAGTCAGCTTCACTGATGACGTCATCATGGTCATGGATGAAACTAGGATGGTGCATTTAGCAAGTGCTTACTACACGAAAACCAACCTGACACAAAATCCATCAAAAAGCGGCAAGTTATTTGGCGCTCCTGGCCAAAGGTGAGGCACAGCTTTATCATCAACGAATAGTGGCATATGCCTTCTAGGCCGAGTTTATAAATTTAATGTACAAAACTGCAGCATTGTGAACATAAAACGATGACTTTATGGCCGAGCTGACTGATTCCTTCGCATCCAGGTGTTCGTGCTATACCGAAGCACGCAGCCGATGCACGTAGCAATCACCTGTGGACGAGTGCGTCACTCTCCCATTTTCCCCCAAGTGATCACAATAGGCTTGCTGCGCATGCGCAGGCAAGCCTAAAAACTACTGGGATTATTCTTATAAAATAGTGTCAATGGCACTGTGCCCACTTAGCTTCAGGCATGGTGGTGAGAATCATCAGCAACCCCACATAAGCCATATTTTAGGTACCGTATACGCAAATATTTTCATAGCTAAAATATTTAGCGGTTGGGGTCCGTTACGACCGTAAGCACCTTTTCGCGTGGATAAATTTTCGCGGTTTGGGTCCGATGTAAGATTTCAAAAACACTGCATTTTCAATGGTGCGTGGTGCAATTCAGTGCAAACAACGATGTATTACGGGATCGTCGGCGATTGGAAAATGGTTCGCATGTAATAGAATTCGTGAGGGTATTGACCAGTTCGCGATTTTCGCAGTAATTTTTATTCGCGAAAATATTCGCGAATACGGTATGTACAAGCATGCAAAATGCTGAGTCTGAATATTGTGTTTGAACAATGGGTGCAATACATGTACGCTCACCACACAATGACATGGGGCACCCATCAGGCAGGGAAATGGCTAAATGGTGCCATATGACTGGGAGTATAATACACCACGGCCGAGGCAATTTGACCCAAAAGCCTGAGGCTGCATGCACACTGCAAGCAAAATGGCGAAGCGAAGCGAAGCGAAGCGAAGACATTTTCACCAAGCGATGTGGCGAAAGCCTTTAAACACTCTGGAAGCATTGGCATGTGCAAACTGAGAGCGATCAGCGCTGATCGCTCTCAGTTTGAACACGCCAATGCTTCCAGATATTTAAAGGTTTTTGCCACATCGCTTGGCGAAATTGTCTTCGCTTCGCCACTTCGCTTGCAGTGTGCGCGCGGCCTAAGCCAACGTAAATTACGGCTCATATCTGCACTCCTGAATGAATCATTCTACAACTCTTTCCCTGAAATATCACGGCAAATAAAGGACAAAGGACAAATTGACAACGTACCTGTTACACTGCCAATTGGTACGTGTCGTGGGCTGTTAATAGGCAAACTTTTTACATCAGCAGTATGGTTGAAATTAATTGGAAGCACATAGGAATATCCGAGGCACTTTGGTTCATCAGTTGACTTCACATCATGCTCGAAGTAAAACTCCAACTTAAAACCCTGAAAAAATATCCAGAAGGATTAGGCCAAAAAAATAAATGTTCTGTTTCTGGTTTCAGGATCAGAAGAGTGGTGATGCGTTTTTTTATTTTTTTACAAGAGTTTTTTATTTCATAAAATGTATTGTATTTCTCTGTTGGAGGCAATTAAACGTTTGAAGTTGACACTGCTATTGTCTATCGGTCATATCGGAATAAAATTCTCTTGGTGTGCAGGGGTTAGAGTTGACGCATGGTAACCAAAAACAGAGCATTTATTTTTTTGGCCTTATTCAATGCCAGCCACAAATTCAAATACAATGAATAAACATGTATGGCGGCCATGTCGAATTAGCGGAACCAGCGGAAACAACAAAACCAGCGGAACTTGAAGGAAAAACAATGTTGTTTATTAAATAATAACTGCACTGTTCAAATCGAATTGTTAGGCGCCGAAAAAACTAGGTCTACGGTAGGCCTAGGCCATGTAGGCCCACCGGTAGCCTAGCCTAGACCTAGCATGCCTAGGACCTACATTTAGGTCTCAATCCGCACATCATGACTGCAGTCGCGTGTTGCTTACCAACACCGAGTCGAGTGTTGCTTTCAGTCAACAGCTGAGCGAAGCAAGGACAATTCACGTGTTTGTTCTATCGGCTGCAGACCAGGTTCCGCTGGTTCCGTTGTTTCCGCTGGTTCCGCTAATTCGACATGGCCATGTATGGCATCTTCGCAATGAGGAGGGCGTACAACTTTGTGGTACCAACAATCTCCAGAAACACATTACGTCATGGAGTTGAAGTCCAATTTCGTGTTTCGTACATTCGTATTTCGCCAGATTTGGGAAACCATTTGGGAAAGTCATTTTTGGGAAAGTCAGATTTGGGAAAGTCATTTTACAAGCATACCAGAAAGTCTGGTTCTTGAGTTTGAGCTTTGAACAACATGTAGTCACTGGCTGGCCGGAATAACTCTCCATTTGGACCCTGCTTATGAGGTTTGGCTTGGCGCTCTTTTAGTACCTGCAAGGAAATGATTCATATGACATGACAGACATGAACAGTATTTACGAGTTTAGAAAACAAGGTGAAGTCTTGAAACTGTGGATCAAGGTGATCAAACCAGAATTTGGTTTGAGAAATAGCAGACCTGCCTACCCCATTTTCAATTTTGGGGGAAGAAGTTTCCCAAGAATGTGTACAATCGCATATTTTGGTGTACAATTACAAGCAAAGTTCCCTAAAAAAGTGTACAATTGCATATTTTGGTGTACAAAATTGCAAACCCATGATTCAAGGCTTTCAATCCACAGGAACCCAATGGTTCAGTCTGCGCTTGNAATTTGGGAGGTACCTACATGTATGCTTGTACCAGAATTTCAGAGTGACACCCTTTGGTACGGAACAAAAGTAATTATGGACCCCTTATGAATGGGACTGAGGCAATATTTACCACCCTTTTTAAAGGACTTTGCTATAAAATGTGCCCCTTTAGTAAGGTGAAAAACTGATAACAAACGGGGTCCGACTGCAGTTAGCGCGGGGTTGCAGGGCAGGAGAGCTTCGGGAGGAAAATTTGCCATCGCCGTATCGTAAAACCATACCCTATAATACGGTGCAGTGTTGATGAGGTCCTCATACCCTTTTTGAAGGAATTTAACGGACCCAAGATCCGAATGCCACCCCTTTTTGGATGATTTCTACGGGAAAATCTCCGTACTTTAAACCTAGAAAAAGACCACTTTTCCGTATTTTTCCCGTACGCGGATGTGGTCACATAACAATCTGAGAGGGGGCCGGGCAGCCCTGCTGAACCCACACAATCAACCAGGCCTCACATGGGACTTTTTTGTAGGCTACCTGCCTGGTAGTTACAGCTCAGTCAGAGATTTGGCATCTGATTCTCACCAGTCTATCTGGCCTGACGCCCATCTAGCCTAGTTTGAATCCATTGTACATTTCCCGCTTCTGAGGCGCTCAGAGCCTCGTCAGCCAATCATTGGTTTGCGAAGGCTAACCAATGTGCCAATTAAAATCCGTTTCAAAACGTGTGCAGGAAGAGAAGAGAAAGTGCCGAACGGCAGTTTGTTTCACGAGTTCTGATTGGCTCGGAGGCAGGGTCAAGTAGGGTCAGATTTGTTTATAATTTATGAGTTAATGCAAAAGATGAAATGATTGGAACAAGGCTAAAGATGCAGTCGATGGCCTTGTTTGGACAAGATGAGATTTGGGAGAAACAGGACATTTCGAAGTGTATAACGATCCTAACAATGCTGAAGAGGTAATTTGAAATCAATGTGCAAACTAGAAATTGACTTACCAGTCAATTTGAAAGACCGCCCTTGGAAATTGGGAGCTAAGACACAGTTGATTGATCGAGAATTATCGAACAGCTGAAACCGCAGATTGGATGGAGAGATCCAGAGAGAGAGAGAAATTCAGTAAAAACAAGGAAGACCGCCCCATTGATGGGGGCGGTCTTAAATATACAAAATTTTGATTGGGATTGGGATTTTTATGTTCTTTAATCCATTTGCTGGAATGTGTGAACTGGTGGCTGGTATACATGGTATACAGTGCGTCAATATGAGACCAAGCTCAGGGTTCTGCCCAGGACTGAACGACTGCCGGTCAGAACGGAAAAAAATTTGAAATCTAGACTTGCTGAAATACAATTTCCTGGCACCTGAGGGCCAAAATAATGAGCTCATCTTGGCGTCAAAATGATCCCGATCCTCTCTATTGCAACTTAGGCAGCCGGCCGTTGTCGTTGTTGTTGGTCAGAACTGTGTCAAGAAGCCCCACCGGGAAGCACATTTGATGAATGGGAACAGAAAGGAAATTCGGAAACGTGCGTGGCGGGCATCTCCCGTGGCACACTTCGTTAGTTCTGATGGTCGGAAAATACTTTTTTAGGCCGAGTGCCGGTCTGCACTTCTGCGTCCTGGACGGGCCATCTGGCACAGACCAGCAGCAGCAGAACCCTGCAAGTTCGGGCCTGATGAATTGCCATTCATTCCCCATAAATCTACTCACAGCAACACGAACATCATACTGTAGATCTTGACTAACATCATCAATGTCATTGTCAAACTCAGCAGCAGCCTGGAAATACAAGTATCCTTTCTATTACATCTGTGCTAAATATCACATAAGTCAACACACCATGACCTTCAATCAACAACAAGACAATCAAAATTTATCAGAGGGGCAAAACGTCACAGAGTATGCTACCACTACCTTACTCATAATTTAAAGGGGCTGTTCATTTTCGTCAATTGAAGAATCTAAGTGTGATTCTTGAGAAAATGGAAAAAGCTATGAAGCTGAAAATTGCAGCGATTATTCTGTACAGCACAACAAATAATGCCTGCAATTAGCAAGTGCATAGCTATTTCTGTTTTCCGAAGGATCACAACTCAGATTCCTCAAGTGACGAAAACGAACAGCCCCTTTAAAAAGTAAATATTCATATATTATGAAATGTACCACAGACACAGTTGCGATGTAGACTCATCTGCGCAAAAGGTGCCAATGGTACACAGGCCCACAGCAAAGCACAATGCTGAGGGTTTCCTCAGATACATCATCACACCAATAAAAACATTCCGAAACGTGCCCCACTAATGGACAGCGAGGGACGATGGACACTGTGCCATGAATAAAGGGAAGCTAAAAGTTGACACGAGACATCAAAATGACACGTAAGCTACGTCTACACGGAGCATTTTAGCTCCAGTTAAGCGTCTACACGGGGCCTTGTCTCGAGCTAAGTTGTCTCGGGACAACTTTGTCTCGGGTTAACTTGACCCCAGTAGGGTAGGGGGGCTAATATAACCCGAGACAAAGTTGTCTCGAGACAGTTGTCGTGTAGACGCGCTCGCCTGTCTGTCTCGGGACAAAGGCCTATATTGGTTTCGTATTTATCAATGTCAGGGTTCATAGTCTTAAGACCACTGCCCATTTAAGGACTTTTAATGACTTTTTCATATCTATTTCAAGGACTTTTCCAGGACCAGCCTCTGATATTTCTGCGGGTCACATGACAAGTAGTGGGGGAGTCTTTCACCGTATGGGTGTACTTTCCTTCCAAATAAGTTTATTTTGTGCTCTGTGAGGTGAGGTGAGGACTTCTGAATCCCAGGGTTCCAAGAATTCACCAAGATTCATGGTCAGCAGCTAACAGGTACAAAATGCTTCCATGGCACCCTTAGGGTGGCGAGCTAGTTCTCTTTGCCACCCCCTACTATTTACCCTTGTGGACATTCATAGGCTAGGTCCTGGGTAAATAGCGGAGCCACTCCATGGAAACAACTTGTATTTGTCAAGGAACCATTATCTGACATCCACAATAGCATATTCCTTATTCCACTATTGAAGTCGGGTTCTAAACCACAGTCGGGATAATGGCTGCTGCCCCAGGACACATTTTAGTCCATATTAGTTTTTCGGTGATAAAGGGTTAAAAAGCAACAAGTGTACCTATCCAGCTCGTGTAGGATCAGGAAGGGGTTAAACAGGATATATTTTCACAATAGCTAATGCCTCTCCTTTGTAAACACCACAGATGACTGATGCCAGTATTCATTCTGTATCACAAACACTGTTATTTCAATGAGAGTTTGAATTTCCCACCTTTTGGTGACTGTCCTACACTCACACTCCAGGCAGAGCTGCTCAGTAGATAGTCAAATTTGAAACACCACGTGTCGGGCAGATCCAGTGCGTCTGGCAGTCGGGGCATGTCCTTGTGCCAACACAGAAACCCCCATAACGGGCCAGGAACTTCAGAGGAAGGTTTTGGGGATGGATTGGAGACTTTGAAGGAGAAAATTTCTGTTTTACTTTGAAGTTTTCGAAGCCTTCCGGGAAGACCGTTCAGGATCCGAATGAATCCCGCCGGCGGGACACTGCACAGCTGGTCAGGCCGGCGTTGCCTTGGAGTAGTTGTTGGGTTGAAAATGGGCATTTTGAAAATCACAAAAGATGGGCACAACAATTTAAGGACTTTTCAAGGATTTATTGGCTATTTGGTGCAATTCACTGACTTTTCAAGGACCAAGTTCAATTCAATGACTTTTCCAGGATTTAAGGACCGCTACGAACCCTGAATGTGTGCATTGATAAATACGGCACGAATGACGTAATGGAATGGACGTCACATGGCGCGTAGTGTTGAAAACACCGTCACGTCATGCATCCGTGTAGACGCTCCGTTACTTGTCTCGGGTTATTTTGTCTCGAGACAAAGTTGACCCGAGACAAATTAGTCTCTCGTGTAGACGTAGCTGTAGGTTATCAGTAGATTCTATACAATGGAAACGACACCAAATCCATGAACGTTTCAATATCACGATTCTGACTTACTGCAAACTTACCTCTTTGTATCTGAGGTCCATGCTCTTACATTTGACCCTGAAAATCTGTTGATCGCTTGTGTGCAACTTCCAGAACTTGATGGGAGATGAGTGAAGTCGGAGTTGAATTTCTGAGTCCCCAATGAGCCAGCCCTGATCAATTTGCTTCTTGCCATCTGTAATGAAATAGACAACCGATAGTCATAGTAGTAGACTGACCTCAATTCCATGATTTCTGAATGAAAGCAGCCATTATTGCTGTTATAATTATTATTGTTTGTTTTTTATTACGTTGATTATTTTATTTATTCAAAGAGGGGTGAATATTTGCCATATTTTCTTTCAGGAATGCCCCAACTCAGGCATCCAGGCTAACCTGGGTTTTGCGCTTAGTTCGCACGGCTCACACCACAAACCCCAGGTCCACTCCAGAAGAAAATCTGTCAGGAATGCTGTTCGCTGCTCTTGTGGTGCACCCCCATTGCAAATACGACATGATTGTTTTTCAAATTAACAAAAGTTGTTGTCATGAAGAAACTTTCGTCCGATAAATATAGCCTATAACTAGATCGCAGGAAAAAAATATTTTTTTGTTTATTGCTGTTTTTGCATAAATACATCATATCGTCCGGAATGGTTGCTTGATGAAACAGCCCAATCTCGACCAATCAGATTTGAATTTACATCGCCATACAAGAGCCGAACTGAGAAAGTAAACATTGCTGCACCATACATGCCTTCGGTGTCTGTAACGCAGTCTCTGATTGGCCACCCTGTTGATCTGTGGCGGCTGACACGAATTTCATTGGATTGAATCGGCGGTGTTGGCGTGGAGTTAACGGAATGCCATCACCGCCGGTAAATCGGCATGCAACTCAGGGAGTTGTCACAGCAGATTGGGACTGGATCTATCAAATGGTCACCATTTGATTGAAGTTTTTTTTGTGCTACATTCTTCACCCAGCCAAACAGTCCAAGGTAGCCTCTGTCTCTGACTCCACTGGATCTTCCATTTTTTCCATGTACTTGTGTTCAAGACTAAAACAGATCCCTCTCGCAATCGGACTGTGCACACAGCACACAGAGCAGAAATCTGCCATCATCATTTCTACAGCGTATGCACCAGTTCACATATCAGGATATGTTTTGATGATCAAATCAAAAATCAAGGTAGGAAGTAGGCTATCAGAGAATAAGACTGATGCCAGAACTCACCATAACATCCAAATTCGACTGCCTTGCCAGCACCAACATTTTTGCAGGCTGTAAAGATATAAAAGGTCGTTTTTTTTAAATAGCACGAGAGGGGTAGGTTTAACTCTCCGTGTAAGACATCCTTAGACTCAGGTCATTTCACTCGGCCATTGCCTCCCCTTTGAATTTTGAGGGTTTTGATCTGTGACCTTGAAAAGTACGTCAAATCAAAAATTCGTTAGACAATATGTATCCTTATGAGATGTATATGTACCTTGCTATGATAAAAATAGTGCCAATGGCACAGTGCCCGCTTGGTGAAGTGGGAATCATAGTAACTAATTATATGTACATAGTACATATTCAATATGAAAATATTCCTTCGAAAACTGAAGATGCTAGGTAGGAGTGCACACAGAAAGGCAAAGCAAAAATATAGGCCCATTTTTCGTTATTTGACATATTTTCCCATCAAAAATTAGGTTAAATCAAAAACCCATTAGATATATGATGTAACACGATAAAGATGTATCTATGGTTCAAATTTTAGCATCCTAGCTCAGATCGTTAGCGTAAAAGAGCCATTTTTCATTTTTTCACAAAACGCCCCCTAGTGGCCATAGTGGGAATTGCAGCACGCCCAAAATCAAACTTGGCCTAGATCTTGGGGCCATATATACATGTACACATGCATTCGTAAAACTGAAGATGCTAGAGTGCCGACAAGGCAAAGCCCAAATATCGGGCTGTTTTTCATTATTTGACCTATTTTCCCATCAAAATTAGGTCAAATCAAAAACCTGTTAAATATATGATGTAACATGATTAAATGTACCTATGGTTCAAATTTGAGCATCCTAGCTCAAATCATTAGCGTAGAATCGCCATTTTTCATTTTTTCACAAAATGCCCCCTGGTGACCACAGTAGGAATCGCAGCATGCTCAAAATCGAACTTGGCCTAGATCTTGGGGCCACATATACACATGTGCAATATGAAAACGATCCATCGAAAACTGAAGATGCTAGAGTGCAGACAAGGCAACGCCCAAATATCGGGTCATTTTTCGTTACTGTAAACCGTGAAATTTTCGCGTGCGTTTTATTTTCGCGATTTTCGCGTTCAAGGGTCAAAACGCGAACATAAATCGCGCGAAAATTACTCTTCTTATTATTCTGTTGAAGCTAAATGGTTCCAATCGCGAATATTTATTCGTCGCGAATTCGTAGATCACCAAAATCGCGAACATTTAGCGTCGCGAAAATATCACGGTTTACAGTATTTGACCTATTTTCCCATCAAAATTAGGTCAAATCAAAAACCCGTTATATATATGATGTAATATGATTAGAATAGATGTACCTAGGGTTCAAATTTGAGCATCCTAGCTCAAATCGTTAGTGTAAAATAGCCATTTTTCATTTTTTCACATAACGCCCCCTAGTAGCCATAGTAGGAATCGCAGCACGCCCAAAATCGAACTTGGCCTAGATCTTGGGGCCATATATACACATATGCAATATGAAATCGATCCGTCGAAAACTGAAGACGCTAGAGTGCAGACAAGGCAAAATGTTACCCACTCACGCACGCACGCACGTACGCACGACAGACCACCACTAAGGCATCTAAGCACAGCATAAGCCCTTTTGGCCTTCGGCCAAGCGGGCTAAAAATCTGGAGATACATGCAATACAGCCAGTAGTTCATGAATTATTGCACTATTTGTGTTTTTGGTTTTGGCCACCTAGTGGCCAAGCCAAGAAACAAATCGGACCAAAACTTGCTGTCATTAGGTCTTCTGACCTAGGGGTATGTACAAATTTCAGGTGAATATAGCCCCAGCGGTTACAAAACATGCCCTGCTAACGTGTGAACATATGGCGAAGGTGACAGACAGATGGACGACAGACAGACCAACTGATGGGCGGATAGCAAGGCTCAAAATAACTTTTTTTACTTGTGTAGCAAAATTGCCAATCAAGGGTTCCACTTGATTCGCAATTTTGGTACTTTGTGTAGCCACTTTTTTGTCCATTCAACATGTTCAACAGCGGAAGCCATCTTGCATGGCTGTTGATGTCAACCTCGCACACAACAACACTTACGCATGCATGGCGAACATTGTGACTCATGAGTAACAATCATGAAAGCGAGGTTTGGTTGGTGTTGTTAGTTGCCAATGTACTATGTACTGACTGACTCCTCGACGGCCGCTGCTGGCCAGCCACGGCTGTCTCTACTTGAAAACGATGTGTAGCAATTTTGCAAATGTACCTCCTCGGCCATATCGCACTTTCTGATTTTTCTGTCGCAAATTGCGATGCGATACCGCTTATTTTGAGCCTTGGATAGCACCATGCACCATGAAATATCCTACAGCCCTTGATCGGCTGAGGAGTACAAAAGGAAAGGCACTCACTCTGAGGTGAAAATACTCGAGGTTTGATATTTGTCTCCCACCTCGTTATAGTAACGTCAGCATCCATATCCTCATGGTCAGCCTTTCTGATATAGCACGTAAAAAAACGATATTTTATATCTTGATTGACAGGGAGATTCAGGATACAGTTCCAAACTTGCCTGGAATAGAAATCATGATGTGAGCCTGTATCACTGAAAACCAAGAAGGGCTAGGCCAGGTGGGGCGGTTGTTCCTGCAGATTTAGAGGTAGCTTGATTTATACGTTTAAAGTAGGTGACAAGGACGTTATGTACAGTATGTAGACTATTTTCTTTGAAGCACGTTTTTATTAATTTCATTATGTGAGGATTTTTCTTTGTAAGTTATGTGACAAATACCATTTATTCATTAGGATTCAGACGTTCAAGTTGTTTTCTTTAAATGTCCCCGATTCAGTTGTACACATGATTCAGACGTTTACGCGATTCAGTGGTATACACGGTTTAGATGTTAGATGGCGCTGCAACCAGAATTGTTGTCATTAATGCAGGCGGCAGTGGTACTTTCAGGGCTTAAGATAAGAGGAGTATTTGCTTAAAATACTCCTTGAAATCTCAAAATACTCCTCCATTCCAGAAATGAAAGGGTGAAATATGCCTCATGAGATTTATCAGTTTTGCAATACTTTACTAATAGAATGTACTCCTTTGAAGAGTGAAAATACTCTTTCAACCTCTGGTAGAAGAGTGATACTCTTTGCCTTAAAAATTATCTAAAGCCCAGGGTTGTGATTAAGGCACGTTCTTGCGTCATAGACGCACACCAAATCATCCCAAACGCAATGACGGGCATCATTTCCCTATAACATGCGTCCACGTATAACCTTTTCAGACGCCTTGTTATTACATGAGAGACGCATTGATTTGCCGTTTTGGACGCATCATTTCGA
>NMRB01003727.1:23939-49097 GCA_002633025.1 Notospermus geniculatus | reverse complement strand
TCTGGTCCTTGATCACATCAAATAGACTGTCAACATTGTTCTGAAAAGTTTTTGGTAGCATCTTGTGGATTATATTCGGACCGTTGAATGTTGTTTCAACCATGAAATATTTTAAAATACCATTACCAAGCACCTTCAATATTTCAGATCGCATAGGGGGTCATTTGGAATACCGTGAATGTGTACATGAAAGGAAGTGTAGGCCTATAATCAAGTGCCTCCTGCTGACCATCCTTAAATTCGTTGTAACCAAAATGTGATCTCATGATTGGCTATTACATACCGGCAAAAAGATATACATGTATAGAGATATTAAAATTATCTATTTTTGATACTGGTCAGTATACAATACATAATGTATTTGCTCAAGCCATGTTACATGTAAATAAAGAGATTGAGATAGTAATACCTGTAATTTTTTGTTCTTGACCAATATGGTTATATTTCTTTTGACTTGTCACAATCCAATGTTCTTTCCTTGTGGGACAGTGGTACTCACGGGAGAGGTGGGATTCTTGAAGAGTGGGACTCTCACACTTTGTTTCGTCCCCACGAGACACAAAAAGAATCATTCAAATTGTCAACATGTGATGGAAGATAGTTGGTCTGGACTGGAATTGTCCATACTTGATGTCCTCATGTCATATGTATTCAGGACTGCAGCTGGTGGCAGTGGTTAGGTTGTGGTGAATGTGTTCGTATGTAGGCCTATTTATCACACTGACTTGTCACAACCTAGTGTTTACCTCATGAGGTCAGCCAGTTGGTGGTGTTATGTCTCCATAGGAATACCTGATTGGAGTGACAAAGGTAATGGGGATAGGGTGTGCTGCCTTCATTTGTCTCAAAATGGAACGTTTAATATTTGATTGAAGATAGGGTTAAAGAAAAGGTATCAATAATCATTTTATTTCCATGTTTGAAATTTACACTGAACATTTACATAGTAGNCATGCAGTTGGTTGACCCAACAGTCGGGTTCAAATATACATCACTTTGGGTTGATAAAGAACTCAATAGTCGGGTTGATACAAACGATGTCCTACTATTTACATAGTAGAATGTGTTTGTTACAATAGATAAACAGGATTATGTACAAAATGAAGATTAGAATAGAAAATAATTGAAATTACAACAGGTCAACATGACATGTAGCCTACTAACATGAATAGGATGTCCTGCATTGCACAGGGAGAGGGACACTATCTAAACTGGGACCTCGTGGATACTGTCGATGTTCAGGTGGGTAGCTGGGAGTGCACGTGTTTGTTGGCCTGGCAGGCAAGACATGAACGGATTACCAGACCGTGAGGTTGCCCATAGACGACATCGTCTTTCAACACCTTGGCCTAGGCCGACAGATGAAAAACGGAAGTGCTGGAAGTGGAGAAATGGAAAAGAATAAAGGTCAAATTCGAAGCCATCCACTTTTTTGGAATAGTAGGCCTAGGCCTAGGGTAGGGTTGGCCTGCTGGAGAAATTGGCACCTGAACCTGTCTTCAATCAAGACGTTTAGTGCCACCAATCATGCATAGGAGGCAGCACTTTCCTAGCGCGATCACACACAAACGACGTGTAGGCCTAGGCGCGGTCTACACACGGCACTGAGAAAGAAAGGCAAGAAAAATGCCAGGGGAAAATGAGCAGCGTCTCACCTTATCCATGATTTTGCATGATTTTCATGAAGTTGGAGAGCATGGAGAGAGGGTCGGACCTGCAACAATCCGTTGCACGTGGTGACGTCGCCTAACGACGTCGTACGACGTCATGACAGAATGTCGCGGAAAATCGACACTGGAAAAAAGGGCTATCACATATTCAGTGTGAGTTATCTCGGTACGTAACCAACGAAAATCAACCAATTTCGGAGAAAAGATTGTTTGTATGGCGAAAATTAATACATGTAGATTCAAAGATGAGGCGCATAGACCAAACAGTAAGGGAGTAATTGTAAAAGGGAACCAGACATCAAGTGAGCAGTAGAAAAAANGAGGCGCATAGACCAAACAGTAAGGGAGTAATTGTAAAAGGGAACCAGACATCAACTGAGCAGTAGAAAAAAAAAGAAATTGTGTTCATCGGCGCTGGCACTCATCAAAAGCATATTCTCAGGTAAGTTACGAAACCATGAATTAACTCCAAATTTTACCAGCGACGAAAACTTATGCTTATCTTATCACGTGCGAGTTTCCAGTCCGATTGCTCCAACGGTTTGTGAGCTTGCAGCGTGGAAAGTTACGGCAAAAAAAGTCCCAAAATCCGGACACTTTTGCGAATTCGTCCAGGCTTCCGTAGCGTAGCGGAGAGGACCCACCCAAATATCGCGAGATCTCGCAGCGGAGGGCGACGGGAACCAGGCTGAAACGGCCATGTCGAATTAGCGGAACAAGCGGAAACAACGGAACCAGCGGAACTTGAAGGAAAAACATAATGTTGTTTTTTAAATAGTAACTGCACTGTTCAAATCGAATGGGGCTATCCAGAATATACTTCAACCACTTGATAATAGGGGTCTCTACTGTACTATAAGTTTTACTATCCACTTTCTGTTCACTGAGTTTCATTGTTTATCAGTTCTTTGGGAAGTTTGACCTTGACCTCTGACCTTGACCTTGACCTATGATCATCAGGGTTATTACATAACCGAAATTGGCATCCTAAATAACTTAAATATGGGTTTTATCAAACCTCCACTGCTACCACAGACAGAGACATTTGAAATTAATAAGTTTGACCTTGACCTGATCATCAAGATCATTGCATAATCGAAATGGGCATGGTCAATAACCTAAGTGTGGGTGATATCATGTCTCTACCTCAACCACGGGCAGAGATATTGCAAATTATCAAGTTCGAAAATATCAAAATCTCGTGATATCTCAATCACCCGGACACATGAGGCTGAGAATTTTACCACAGTCCTGTCCTTGGATAAGCAGGCATGAATTTAGACTTGTTTCATGTTGATCAGTTGACAGTGTGGCAAGTAATCTCAAAATATCAAATTTCGTGATATCGAACGTCGATATCACCATGACCCAAACTTCTCAGATCAAAAACAATCAGCTAATTTGATTTCTAGGGTATAAAAACCTAAGGGTAGAACTTGTTTCTATTGTTCTAGGTGTTAACTGGTTATAGGAGCCGATTCGTGCCATCACTAAGAGAGTGATGGACAAAATATCAAGTCTGATATGATGATTACGTGAATGATGGAGGCATCTGAGGTTGAAAATGATTAGATCACTTTTCTGCCTGTTTCTGCCTGTAAGTGACGCTCCTCTGTTTGATAACTCATTTACAAGTTTCTGACCAGTCCACTTTCCATACTCTGCCATGTTGCAAACAGTGACACTAGGACTTATAGTACAGCAGAGCCATCTGGAGGTTTAGTTTTCCCTGGATAGCCCCATCGAATTGTTAGGCGCCGAAAAAAACTAGGTCTACGGTAGGCCTAGGCCATGTAGGCCTACCGGTAGCCTAGCCTAGACCTAGCATGCATAGGGCCTACATTTAGGTCTCAATCCGCACATCATGACTGCAGCCGCGTGTTGCTTACCACCACCGAGTCGCGTGTTGCTTTCAGTCAACAGCTACACGAAGCAACAACGAGTCATGTGTTCGTTCTATCGGCTGCAGACCAGGTTCCGCTGGTTCCGTTGTTTCCACTGATTCCGCTTTTTCGACATGGCCGGGTTAAACGTCTGCCATGGTTGCATACCTGCCTACCCACCATATTTGACCATATTTTTTACACTCAAAACTTTGTTTTTACACTTAAATGCAGAAAAATACACTGATCGGAACAACTGCAGAATGTTGCGTTTCATTAGTTTTACACTGAAAAGTGTCATTTTATGGTCATTCCTCAAAAACAGTACAGCCAGCTGAAAGTTAGGGTAGGCAGGTCTGTGGTTGGAGCCAACGACGTTTAGTGCCGCAGAAGAAAACCCCGTCGGATGAGACACCTGTTGGCACTAGTCATGGTCAAACAGCAGAACCGTCAGCAACAGATTCAACAGTTACCTTTACCTCTTCGACTGCGGACACAGCCACGGAATCCAGACCAATCATACAGCATCGACTGAGTTGACACGGTTGCCAGTACCGGTATGCCTGTGGTGCCAGACGTCGACAGCTACGTCGCAGCTATGTATCTTGGAAAATGGTTTATCGCCAAGGTTATTGCCGTCGACCACGACGACGAGGATGTAAACCTTGATTTTATGCACGAAAGTAAGGGAATTGGACAACAGGACTTAAAGTTTAAGTGGCCACAACCTCGAGACATTGATCTATGGATTCCATTCAAAGATATCTTAAATCGCCGAGCCTACAGCCATAGGAGGTCCTTCCAAATATGCAGGGATGAGATCGAGCAGATTAAACTTGCAGCTCAAAAGCACTAGGCGCTTACAGCACAGATCGGTATTTGGCGTTGATATGACAATGATACTAACAAGACTCACCGCTGATGTTCAATTTTGATTCTTTTTTATATGTTGGATGCATGTCATAGAGACAGGTCATGTTTTTAATCAAGAATAGATATGTTCCTCACATATATCTGAATGTCGGAGAGCCCAATGCCTGACCAAATATATGTCCCTGAATGAAAGCTTTGTTTCTGATGGATACATGGCCCCATCAGATACGTTACCGTGGACAATCAAGCGCATAGACTCTATCCGTTTATCTACCTGCGCAAAATATGCGATGTTTGTTGACTCTTCATTGTTATTGCATTAGGCATTTTGGATTTCAAAGTCATTTGGACATTGTTCAGTTAAAGTTGGCAACATTTTAAAACCACTGTTACATTATTCTGTTAAGTTTTATGCAAAAAATAAAGCATTCAAAGAAAATGTCTTTATAGACAACCAATTATCCATTGAAGAATCTTTCACTGAACTGAGGAAAACATTCAGTCCGTTGCTTAGGATGTAACATGTTGGTAGAGTCTGTAGCCGTGGTTACACCTATCCAAAATCCCCGTGCTTTTTGAGACACGGGGTTTTTCCGAACCAGAAAAAACACGGCGTTGACACGGCGAGCGGTTACACTACTAAAAGTGCGATTGGTAATAAGTTCCGTATCCCGGCGATAGGGGCACTGCATGTAGGCAACTCTCTGTCATCGAGTGGCTACTGGAGGCGTGAAATATCCTACACGCAGGCGCATGACACATCGATTTGCATCGCCGTCTGTCGCCGGGTGCTTGGAGCTACAAATAAACACGGGGATTTCGCGGTTACACTACATAAAATCCCCGTGTCTAAATAGCCCCGGCGTTGCCCCTTCGAGATCGCTAGGGCTAATAAGAGCGCGGTGGCACAATGGTTAGAGCGTTGGACTCGTGATCGGAAGGTTGCGGGTTCAATCCCTGGCTGTGTCACTCTGTATACTCTCAACTGGCCTGAAATGTCCATGCGTGCGCTTGATTGTAGCTGCCCTTGGTTTCTACAGAAAGGTTTCTGGATTAGGCTGGGTAATAATGTGAAGTGCCTTGACACTTAAATGTAAAAGGCACTATAAGCCCACACATTATTATTATTAATAAGCACGGGGATTTCAGACACGGGTCTGTTTAGACTCGGCGATTTATAGCTGTAACCGCAAAATCCCCGGGGAAAGCACGGGGATTTATGTAGTGTAACCACAGCTTATACCCTCCGTCACTCGTCTCATAACTCAGACCTGTCAGATACGTTACCTTTTCCATGCTGTACTTCTGACGTACTTATTCACAGTGGATGTTGTCCAATGCTGAAACCAAATGTTTATGTCTGTTTGGCAACATCAGATTGTCACTTGGAAACGCGAAGCGACTGCCGGTTCCACGTATCCTGCATAGCAGTCAGAATGTTGTTTGACCTTCATCACTTCGTGTATGCATCGTTGGGATGTCACTCAGCGACACTAATTTTTCTGGCCGTGTACTTTGTATGTAGTCAAAGATACCGCCAATAATTTGCAAGTTTCTGCAGCCGCCCTACCTAAAGCTTAATTTTCACTGAAACATCGTTATCAAACTACCCTAAATATTTCCAGAATACGCCTCGGACAAAATTTAAGAGAGTGTAACGTATCTGAGCAATGGAAAAGTTGCATATCAACCACGTCCATTTCAAACTGTCCTCCACTGGAGGCCGGCCCGTCCTAAAGTCAACCATTACCTGTTTCTTGTTTCTGAGGATGCCTACTATGAGAATTTATGTCCAATAAATTGTCAACTTATACATTATTTTTAAGTCATTCCTTACATGGCAACAAGAATATATAAGTACCAAGAATGTACAACTCAGTAATCAATCAAAAGGGTGGGCATTAAGTAACTTTTTCTGATAATAGAGGGCGTACGGTAATTATAGGCCTTCTAATTAAATAACCAATGTTTAGATTTAAGGGTTGTTGACTGAATTATATTATTTAGAATAACGTCAATATTCTTATGTAAAGTTACAGGCATATTACTGGCATACAATTTTTTTTTGATTTTGGTGAAACCATGGATTTGTTGTTTAGGTCAGAGTGCCCGACCCAGAGATCAAGTACGATATCAATTTGTCGAAAATATGGTCCATTCAAAACTGCTCTGTAGATCGGTTATTTCTGAGTGCATACAACTGCGGGAGGTGTCATTTTGTTCGTGATGATCTTCCCTACACAATAATCCTTCACAAATTAAGATCCCTTCAGTTACATGGTCACCAGAGGCAAATTAGTAAACTCACTTTTGGCACATATTTGGAGTTGTACATTCTTGGTACTTATATATTCTTGATGGCAATTACACGCTTTATCTGAGAATGGGCCACTAGTCTATGAGGCTAACTGGTGGGTGCGTGACTTCACTTGGTTACATCATGTTGGTAGACTGACCGAATCTACGCATTCACACGGCTTTCGAAACATGGACGTCACAAAATGTGACAATATAGGCGGTTCTGCGCATGCTTCTTTTGTAATTGGCTGTTTCAGGAAGACTGTAGTCGATTGGTCAATTCTTAAACCAGGTTCTCAATATGATAATGTCATTTCGTTAATATCCTGTGCAATTCTGTGCCTGCTGCACCAGGAATGTTCAACCATAAACGATTTCGACAATGGCGGACATTTAATATGTCAGATGAGTCAAAAGAAAGGAACTTGTTTAGAGAGAGAAGAAGCGATACAGTGCAGCGGAGTCCGGATGTATGAAAGAGAGGTAAGTGACTGACCTCTGACCTCCAATCTGCATATTCTAATGGGACGCAGATATGGGGACATAAAATGCCTGTGATGTTGTGGAAATAACATCCATAATTAATTTGAAGTTTGTCCTAAATGACGTAGGCCAAAAATGTTTCCTAACCAGGTGAAAATTATAAATGGAGCGGTGAGAACCAAATACGGCATTATTCGCTTTATCAACAAGATTGGGCAAGAAAATCGAGCAGGTGGAAACCGGAAATGCCGGAGAAGAAGTAGGCTGACAATGAGAGTCGTCCTCTCTACAACATCGTGAATGGAACTCGGAATCCCAGTGGGGACAGGTGCTGATGTTTCCATTGAACTACTCGGGCCAAATTAAAAAAGGGTGTTTAAGACTTGGACGCGTGTAACTTCGTCAAATGTATGGTGGAAGTGTGTGCATTTAGTGAAGTTCACCTAAGTCTTAATCGCGCGATGATCACCCTTTTTGAATACGGCCCCTACAGTCATGGACATAAATTTTGTCGTCACCTTATACCGTGAATATTTCAAATACTACTGGGCCAATTTTAACACGGTTTGTTCCACATGAAAATACATCTTATTGGTCATATTTCTGCATCAAAATGTTGGAAATTTGGAGATGTCATAATGATGTAATAGGTCATCTGAAAAAAATCTTAAAAATGAACTTTTTTATTATGTAACTTTTTTGTGATTTTTGTGAAAAAAATCTTAAAAATCAACTTTTTTATTATGTAACTTTTTTGTGATTTTTGTTGCAGTTTTGATACACCTGAACTTTCTTAGGATTTTGGGCTTTGTTTCATCAAAATATGTCGAGTGGTTGCCGAGATATTTGAGAATATCAAAATTTTGATAATTTGAGATTTTCGTGCTTTTCAGGAAATTTTGATGCCATTAGATAAAGCTAACCTCAGACTATGTGTTTACAACTTTTTGTGTTAACTGGGCAGAAATATTGCACATTTTTCAAAGTATCAAAATGTTGATATTTTTAAAAATAAGCTTCACTTCAAACCAGTTTAGGATTAAATTTCCAAAACTTCATATTTCTACGTTTTTAAGTGAACTATGTCTACTGATATCAAAATTTGTGAAAAATAGGAAATTCTCAAATTATCGAAATTTTGATAATCTCAAATATCTCAGCAACCACTCAACAGATTTTGATGAAACACAGTCCAAAATCCTTAGAAAATACCACTCAATCATTACTGCAACAAAAATCAGAAAAAAGTTACATAAATACCACTCAATCATAACTGCAACAAAAATCAGAAAAAAGTTACATAATTAAAAAGTTGATTTTTAAGATTTTTTCTGATAACCTATTATATAATTATGACATCTCGAAATTTCCAAAATTTTGATGCAGAAATACGACCAATAAGATGTATTTTCATGTGGAACAAACCGTGTTAAATAATTGGCCCAGTAATATTTGAAATATTCATGGTATTAGGTGACGACAAAATTTATGTCCATGACTGTAGTGATCATTGGGTGTGTACTCATGTCATTTCTTGTACGTGTATAATATAAAAAACTAATAATAAATAAAATGCCATTTGTTAAGCGCAGGAACCCATATCAAGGAAATGTTCAAATGCGTTCCCCTAGCTAGATTCGTAAGAGTGTCTGAAGAGGACTGTCTTTAGAAATCTCTTGAACTGAGTGGCGTACTATCGTCCTATCTCACCCGGATCAGAAATCAATTGGGAGGAAAACGTTTAATATTTTTCACAAATAAATGAATAATTTGTCAGTATTTTAATGTAATTCTTCCACAAGAGATACAGAGTGAATTGGTTTAACCCTGTGAACCCGTTACCTATAATGTGCGCTAATCTTGAGGGCGACTAAAATGTACTTCCCAAAGACACATTTTTCAGTGCGTTTTATTCCTTTTTCATGACAGAAGTAGACTTTTTTCACACACAGGAACATCACATGATATGTGAATAAAAATAATGGGAACTGGAAAGATTAATCCCTTTGAAAATGGTTCGGTCACAACAAGGATGGAGTGATATTAGAAACGTCAATAAACGGAAACGTGGACCAAAAATTCGTAACTGAAATATCATAAAATCATACAATTCGTAAGATTATAAAGAAAATATTAATAACTGCACTCTACGATTTTTACCAATAAATTTAGAGTCGAAAAGGAGATTATCGAATGTATGATAAGTTTTCATTGATTCCAAAATACAGTGGAAAAAGAGGTTATAAGATCCGTTTTCATCCCACTCTGCCCATGATTATGTTCTTTCAACATGATGTGCACACTCCGCGTTATCGATGTCTTTCGTACGCTCTCGACGCAGACGGCGCAAGTTACAGACTGCTTCACAATGTGTCGTACATCTTCAGAAAGCAGAGATCGACCATTTTTAACACCGTCATTACTGTGAAATACATTGTGATGTTGGAGGTGCAGAAGACAGCGGGGTGGGGAAAAAAGCGAATGAAACCAGTTCTGTCCCTGTACGACTTCAGGACAGGAAATTACGTCGGTCATGTATTAATAAACAGGAGAGAGAGGTGTTTGAAATGGAGCAGTCTTCGAGGTGGAACTCTTTACTACAAATGGAAGATACACCAGGACATGGAAAGTGTTGTTTCGATCTGCCCAGTGGTTCAACACGATTATATTATGACAATATACAATTGTCATGCACAGCACATAGGACACGAAATGGTTTACCGTCTATCATTGAATGTTTCTGACAGGATTAGGGTTTTGGGGGCCAAATATGTGACCATACATTTTCACAGATTGGATGTCACCATTATATTTAAGATACACCTCAGAGCATTCTGGTTTCAACTGGTTCTCTTTCATCGATCAAAAACCGGTTTGTGGTTGAGGAAAAACAATACTATGATACCACTTCGTGGTGCGCCTATACGTCCTCTAGCTACAAACACGACTGCAGGGATAGCTTTGTGTAAGTTTAGGAACTTACGATTAAAAAATTTATTAACCACTGTTGATTATGGATGCTTTAGAGGAGCAACAATTTCGAATGATATTCCATTAAAATTGACACTTTTCAAGGTAAGAGGTCCTGTTTCAATACTGAATAAAATATCATACTATCACGTAGCAATTGACGGGAAAAAGTCCCTGACGGTGATACCTTGGTTTGTCTACGGCACTAAGAGGCACCGTATTTACAAAACGGTTTATATTTTCAAACAGGTTCTTTGAACAACATTTCCCGTTTCATATAGAGGAACTTCACGTGACGTCATCATTGACGGCCTAATTCGCACGTCAGCCATGTTGGACGTCATTTGAAGCTACGAATGCGTTGGACGTGACGTCCAACATGGCGGCATCTCGTCGCGGCAGTGACGTCACAATCGTCGCTGCACTTCCTCTATAGCATACTCTGATTTATAAAAACACATACGTTCACTTTAAATACATTTTCTGCATTTATTTCAATATTCTTCTGGTTGTAAGATAAAATATTTTTGAGGACGTTTGTTGTTTGCAGCCCTCAAGTGCATATAAATATACACGAATAGGCTGGTCAGGAGACCTGAGCAAGGCCACAAGGCCGCTAACGCACAGGCCACCGAGAACGTAAAACAAACTGAGAGATAAGACAGTGCGCATTTAAGAAAACAGATTCAGGTGTGCAATGACGATGACAGGAGTTTAAACACGGGGAGCAATGGTATTTGTAATGAAATTCAACAAAAGTGTGATGGTGAACTGGAATGGCAAGCCTATTCTGATTCCGGGTATAGAAGTTATGGTCATTACCGAGCGTAGGAAGATGAAACGATGAGATAAAATGTGCGGGCAAACGATTATTAACAAACTTGTGGTAAAATGTTGCAAGCGAGATGTCATAAAGACCAGGGAGGTCAATTAGGTTCAAATCCATAAAGAGAGGGGAAGTATGAGCGACATAATGAGCTCCTGATAATCTGATAGATTTCTTTTGAAGTTTAAAAATTCTTTCGTCTTTGTGGCCCCAGAGTAGCAGGTGGTAGTTAATATGCGACAAGACGAGGGAATAGTAAAGGGTAAGGAGTACAGATTTTGGGAAAACAGATTTGAATCTATTTATGATGCCGACAGATTTCAATATTTTTATAGCGATGTGGGATACATGGTCGTGCCAAGTTAATTCATTATTTAAGTATAAGTCCAAGAAAATTGAACAACGTCACCATGTCAATGGTGTTATTATCAATACTAATTTTAAGGGGTGATATATTGGATTGCTGTCGACGGAAAGGCATCAATTTCGTTTTGTCGATGTTGAGGGAGAGTTTGTTGGCTAAAAACCAGTCGTTGAATTTATCAAGTTCAGAGTTGATGAGGCTTGCGGTTTGGGATGCGGCAAGTGACTTGTCCACGTCATCAGCATACAAAATACTTTCAGGAACGTCGCTTACAGTGGGTAAGTCATTGATGTAAATTATAAATAGTAGAGGTCCAAGGATAGATCCTTGAGGAACGCCGGTAGAAAGAGAATTCATGCTGGACCGAGTCCCATTAAGGTCAACAAATTGCTGGCGAGAGGAAAGGTAGGACTTCAGCAATACAAGCGCAGAGTAGTCTAATCCGTAATGGCCTAATTTGTGCAGAAGAATCTCATGATCAAGAGTGTCAAAGGCTTTAGAAAGATCCATGAAAACACCAACAGAAAGTTGACCGCCGTCCATCCTGCTGACCACATGGTCAACAATGTGGGCCGCAGCCAGCTCGGAATGCCCTTTTCTGAAACCGTATTGGTTAGGGTGGAACAAATTATGGAGATTAAAATAATCAGTCAGTTGGTCATGCATTATCCGCTCGAAAATTTTCGAGAGTGTAGGTAAGAGGGAGATTGGCCGATAATTGGTCATGAGAGACTTATCTCCTTTTTTGAATAAGGGGACTACTTTTGCGAGTTTCAATTTGTCTGGAAATATGCCTGATGTAAAAACGTTGCCAGATAGATCAACGCGTTTCTCCGCGTGTCCCCTGTTGTCAAGTCGCAGCTTATTCCGTCAGGCAAATTGTAGGGGAACAATCACAGATAGGGAACATTCAAAAACTCTATACCGGTATTTTGCAGACTTGGGCCTAAAGCAAGGGGTAGAGGATGAAGTTTATCGATTCGACGTTTTTGTCGAACGGTCCGAAATGTTGCAAATTTCAGTATGATATGGTTAATGTCCAACTTATGTTACTTATCCAAGGACTTTACGGTGCCAATATATTTTTATTATGAAATGTCTGGGTCACTGAGATATCATGAGATAATAATACCGTATCTCAAATTATTTTGAATAAGTTACAGCCCTTGAACCTGATGACAAATTTCATTGGCTGGTTACTTTGCAATAATATCTGTCCCTGTGTGTTTTCGATTATGTAATGATCTCAAAGGTTTAGAGTATAATTTCAAGGCCAAACAAAATTCCCCTTAAATTGGCTATTTCGCCTTAAGAACTTGGAGTCTAATACGGATGTAACATTGTTTTGAGTTTAAAAACACATATATACAGTTTTTTACTCTTTATATTTGACCAAGCTTATTAATAGTTGTGTATGTAAAGGAATAGGCCATAAGTAATGGCATGTTGTTTATCAAACACTTTCTTTGATCAAAAGATTTACAGCTTTTGACCTATCGGCAGCAGAGCCTGAATCGTCCGAGTTTGCATTGTGTCCAGCATTCTGATTGGATCGGCAGTAACCATCCAAAGTCCTTCCAGATGTCGCCTGTTTATCTGGAGTGGTGTTCATTAGTACATGTATTAGAACAGGGGGAATTCAACTTTTGTATTAAAGGCAAAATTTGCCGCTTCTGTATTCCAATATCTAAACCAAAGGTATTTGAAGTCCTCTAGCCTGATAGGCGAAAACCTATCACGAGAACGGTGAAAATTTGACAGACATTTCTTGAGATTTGCTATTATCACATTGTGTCTGGATATTTTGTGGAATTTTTTTCTCTTGCGACAACATGACGTCCCCTACAATATACATGTATTTACGTATTAAAGCCGCACAGCATAGACAGATGGGTTATAATCGGCGACCCTCTAGTGGCCAAACATGAAACTACAAATAAAATTATATCTGTTGATACATACGTTTATCCCGCCGGTTCCAGACATTTTTGAAGCGGCATCCCACACTTGGTTCCGAAAAGAAAGTCATACTGGTACTCCCTAAAACACTAGTATCGCGGCAGATGACAAGTCATACATGTGTCAAACCACGATGCGATACACAGCGCAACACGCAGCATTGGGGATTCCGCCAACCTCGACGCAGGATAATGCTATATGTGGTTCTATGCTAGGCCTAATTATACATTACGCACGCCTGTAATGAGGCTGCACTATGATTTCGGCTAAACTGGGAGTGAGTAGCGGTGCATACTGTGCGGCTTTAAGCGGCATCATTGAATTGGCCTCTAGAGAGACCACGAACTTTAATCCTGTGACAAACAATACAGGGGGACATCAGGAAGACGGGGGCATTAGATTCTATCACATCGGTTGTGGTCAGATCATCAAGAAACCTATTCCAGATCAGGGGCAAATTGTGTGCATGGCGTCCCCTGTCTTTATTTCAGGGACAGCTTGACGGTCTATGCAGATGTACCGTATAGGGTGGGATGACGTAGAACTCAACTGCGATCTTTAAGAAATTCTGTTCGAAAATACATGTATCTCTCTTCATCAACCCTAACTTCTTGTAACCTCACACCAGTAAATTATGTATTTCGGCAGGAAAATAAAACTAATTAATCTTCTGTAAATTTTATGTTAAATTCATGGCGTAGAAAAAATGCCGGGCATCAAAAATAATATTCACTATACTGACCAATGAAATTGGTCAGAAATAAGTATTTGCAGGGGTAAAAAACAGCTTCGTCATCTCAAACGTAACCGCAGTTTGTCGACCCATTCATCGTTTGCTTGAAGACGATTCACGTATTGTATTGATCTCTGCCTGTTCATTGATAACACTTTCGATTTGTTGGGTAATAGAAGAAAAGTCATAATGACCACCATGAAAGACTAAATCATTTGAAGTAGGGCGACGAAGAGCGGCGTTGAACGAGAAGGTAGTTGTGACGCCTGCTAGCAAAATAAAACGTGCTGGATTTTGACACTCTCCACGTTTTGCACAGTTTATTACACCTTAATGCAGCGAAATAGACCGAACACTGTCCTGATTAAAAATACAAGGACAGACGCAAGCAAATGCATAAAACCATCATGGCGCCCGCTGGTCAATATTTAGCTCAGCGTCGGTCTATTGCTCTTGCAGCTGTAGAATGACGTCACTAGCCGGGAATCCGGCTTAGGTCATTTGCTTTCACCGGTCTTCGAATGCAAGCTGCCGAGAACACCTGGGTACCAGTCTAGCAGGGAAAGTGTTGTTCGAACTCCATAATTCAGGTAAACAGCAAACCAAATGTTACCCACCGAACACCTGAGGAGGCTTTAGAAAGGAACTGCGTTCTGATGAATTCAAAGAAAACATTAAAGTGTTTGAATTTATCACTTTCCCGGTGTTGCAGTTCCAAGGAGTTGGGAAAGTGTTATTCTAACCCTCAAGGCAGTGAAAGTGTAGTGTACCAGATCTTAAGGTGTATTCACCACCTCAGTACGGTATGTCAAATGTACCAACATTTGTTGTGTGATTTTATAGAGAAAGTTGCCAACTTCACGTTTCATTTTTATGAATTACTTGGTTTCAATGTCAGGGGCGGATCCAGGTTTTTCTCGAGGCGTTCGTTCTGAAGGTAGTGGCCACTGGACTCTCGCGTGCCGAATGCGTGCACTTCNGGGGGCTAGGGGACCTCCCCAAGAACAATTTAGAAAATTAGAAGCTCTGAGAAGCGATTTCCCGGTTACGGAGGTTGAGAAAGTCCAATGCCGCGTCTCTTAGACATTTCATTGCACCCCCTGCACAATGCAGAATGTTGTCCGAAGTATAGGGAAAGAATCATCGATCCAATCACTGTATCACCGATTAAATCAGAGACACGGGCGAGCGAGATGTTTGATGTTCAACGATAAAAAATTATCTTTTGTGGTCGAGGGGGTTCCAACCCCTAGAATCCCCCCGTATCCGCCCTTGGATGTCACGTTCTTCTGCAAGGCTCTGAGCACCACGATATATATACATGTCCTAACACATTTGAAGTTGGCATGTGGATTAGCTGAGAGGCTAACTGTTGGGTTCGTGACTTCACTTGCTTTCATCATGTTGATAGACTGACCTAATCTGCGCAGTCAAACGGCTTTCAGATCATGGACCTCACAAAATGTGACGTCATTTCTGCAAACAACATGAGAAGTTCTGCGCATGCGTCTTTTGTAATTGGCAGTTTCTGGAAGACTGTATTCGATTGGTCAATTCTTAAACCAGATTATCAATATAATGATGTGATTTCGTTGATATCCTGTGCAGTTCTGTGTCTGCACCAGGAATGTTCAACCATAAACGTGTTCTACTATGACGGACATTTAATATGTCAGTTGAGTCAAAAGAAAGGAATTTGTATACAGAAAGAAGAAGCGATACACTGCAGCGGAGCCCGGATGTATGAAAGAGAGGTAAGCGACTGACCTCTGACCTCCAATCTGCATATTCTAATGGGAGGCAGATATGGGACATAAAATGCCGTGATGTTGTGGAAATAACATCCATAATTGTTTTGAAATTTGTCCTAAATGACGTAGGCCAAAAATGTTTCCTAACCAGGTGAAAATTATAAATTGAGCGGTGAGAACAAAATACGGCATTATTCGCTTTATCAACAAGATTGGGCATGTAAATCGAGCAGGTGGAAACCGGAAATGCCGGAGAAGAAGTAAGCCGACAATGAGAGTCGCCCTCTCTACAACATCGTGAATGAAACTCGGAATCCCAGTGGTGACAGGTGCCGCTGATGTTTCCATTGAACTACTAGGGTCAAATTCAAAAAGGGTGTTTAAGCGCGAGCCAACGTTTTGAATTTTTGAAACGTGGCCAGGCGTTGTAAATAAAAGATGTCAAAATACCATAAAAGTACAAGATATATGACGGAAATGAAGGCACCTGCGGGGTCTATAAGTCAACAGGAATTGAATGAGATGTATCTTGGAACGCACTAATTAGCTAATAAGTTGAAACAAAAGACTAGTTGTCGGAACACTTTCCCAAAAAATGGCACACTTTGAAGATCAAACAACATGCGTGTCGTAAAGTTCGTCGTTTTTTTCTACCCAGTCCACCCCTTTCGGTAGCATTATTTTCAACAGACATAGAGTACTCCACAAGTGAACTGCATGAATGCTGCCAATTTTCCAAAAACAGGGCGGCCATACTGGATCTGGATTTTACTTCCTGGTTCTCTTCTAATGTACTGAGCGTGTATGCTGTCTATGAAATGCTGGTCAAGACATCCTTGCCACCCCAGGTTCTATGAGTTTGTGGCACTGCTGCCACTACCTGAATGTGTCATTTACATGCTTCTTCTATGAGAAAATTGTACCTGTTTTTCATGTTTGGCGAATTTCTTTGTTTTGGATTACATCATATAATTAACTTGTAATTCTTGGGATTTTGCTCATTTCCTGTGTCTATACAGCACAGTGATCACAATGGACCCAAACAAAAGTCACGTGGGGGTGTCTTTACTGCTTTTCCCAGAGGGGCCTGGATTGAAGCACTATGAAAATTCACAATGATGGCTCGCCCTTAAGACTTGGACGCGTATAACTTCGTCAAATGTGTGGTGGAAGAGTGTGCATTTGGTGAAGTTACAAGCGTCTAAGTCTTAATCGCGCGATGATCACCCTTTATGAATACAGCCCCTATTGATCATTGGGGGTGTACTCATGTCATTTCTTGTACATGTATAATATTCGTACTATCTCACCCGGGTCAGAAATCAATTCGGAGGAAAACGTTTCAGATTTTTCACAAAGGTTTCAATGAATAATTAGTCTATATTTTAATGTAATTGTTCCACAAGAGATACAGAGTGAATTGGTTTAACCCTGTGAATCCGTTACCTATAACGTACGCTAATTTTGAGGGCGACTAATGTCTAAAATGTACTTCGCAAAGACACATTTTTCCGTGCGTTTTATAATTCTTTTTTTATGACGGAAGTAGACTTTTTTTCATACAGGAACATCACATGATATGTGAATAAAAATAATGGGAACCTGAAAGATTAATCCCTTTGAAAATGGTTCGGCCACAACAAGGGTGGAGTGATATTAGAAACGTCAATAAATGGAAACTTGGACCAAAAATTCGTAACTGAAATATCATAAAATCATATAATTCGTAAGATTATAAAGAAAATATTAATAACTGCACGATTTTTACAAATTTTTTTTAGAGTCGAAGAGGAGATTATCGAATATATGGTCAGTTTTCATTAATTCCAAAATACAGTGGAAAAAGAGGTAATCATAACATCCGTTTTCATCCCACTCTGCCCATGATTATTTTCATTCAACATGATGTGAACACTCCCCGTTATCGATGTATTTCGTACGCTCTCGACGCAGACGGCGCAAGTTACAGGTTGCTTTACAATGTGTCGTACATCTTCAGAAAGCAGAGATCGGCCATGTTTGTCACCACCATTACTGTGAAATACATTGTGATGTGGGAGGTGCAGAAGATGGGGTGGAGAAAATGGCGACTGAAACCAGTTTGGCCCCTGTACGACTTCAGGACTGGAAATTACATCGGTCATGTACTGATAAATAAAAGAGACAGGTGTTTGAAATGGCCGAGCCGTGGTGCTGGAACTGTTCTGTTCATCTGGAAGATACAGAAGAACTTGGAAAGTGTTGTTTCGATCTGCCTCGTGGTTGACCACAAGTTTGTTGTCACAATATACAATTGTCACGAACAACACACAGGACATGAATTGGTGTACCGTCTCTCAATGAATGCTTCTGACAGGATTAGGCTCTTGGGGATCCAATATGACGCCATACACTTTCACAGATTGGATGTCACCATTGCATTTGAGATACTCCTCAGAATGCAATGGTTCAAAGTGGTTCGATTTCATCGATCAAAAACCGGTTTGTGTTTGAAGGAAGACAATACAATGATACCACTTCCTTGTCAGGCTAGACGATTAGCTAGAAACACGACTGCAGGGATATTTTTGTATAAGTTCTGGAACTTACGATTAAAAAATCTACTTACCACTCTTGATTTAGGATGCTTTAGAGGAGGAGCGATAGTTTCGAAGGATATTCCATTAAAATTGCCGTTTTTCAAGATAAGAGGTCCTGTTTCAATACTGAATCGAATTTCATATCCTAACGTAGCAATTGATGGGGAAAAGTCACTGACGGTGGTACCTGCATTTCTCGATAGCACTAAGAGGCGCCTTATTTACAGAACTGTTTATATTTTTAAACAAGTTCTTTGAACAGCATTTCTCGTTTCATCTAGTGTACGCTACACTGAATTATAAAAACGCATGTATTCAAGTTAAATACATTTTTGCATTCAATATTCTTCTTGTCGCAATGATCCCGGAACCAGCCGCAAGGCATCTGCGATAATCGAATTCCGATCTGCTCTCCACTGCGTTACACCGCACATAACCCTTCGAGAAATAGACCAGTCGGCGGCGTATCTTGGCACCATGCCAACTTTACCGCTTGACCAATCATGTTGCACTTTATATCGGGTCTTCGGTTACCACTATTGTACCACGATTCAAATTTTACAACACCGATTCTGATTGGCCTCTTCTTCTCGAGGCGACAGATACGCCGTCACCGGTCAATTTCTCGAAGGGTGATGTGCGATGTAACGTAGTGGTGAGCAGATCGGCCTTCGATCATCGAAGATGCCGCAAGGTGGCAGCATATCATTTCGCTTGGCACTGTGTTCAAAAAGCGGCTCAGTTGTCATTTCCACCAAAACGCAGACAAAATAGAAATATAGAGGATGCCGAGGCCATAGTTTCAGTTCTAAGGTAGACAACAGGAAAGAATGCTTCAATAAGGTATGTGAAGCATCCAGAAAGAGTTTCTGTAAAGCACACAATAATTTTAGACGACCGTAGGAAAAATGAAGAAAACTTCCAAAACATGAAAATGGCAAGCAAAGAATGTATCAAGAAAGTTTTAAGCAAATGTTACCATAGCATATGAAGGTTGTCAATCAGAAGTTAAGAAACTTAAAAAGAACATTACGATTTCTTGCCTTAGGAGCAAATGCCGTTCGTACCCCGATCTGCGGCGCAAATCGGGGTGTAATTAACGGCGGATTAGTGGGCTGGGTTGTTTGCATAGTCAACACAAGTGCTCTCTCTTTAACTTGGCTAAAAGCAACAAATCATGAAAATAAAATTGGGGCACTTCTCAAAGTCATACATTCGAACTGCAAATTCTTTTCTATATCAAATACTTCTTTTAAATTTTAAAATACGCCAAGAAATAATGATTTTGGAGAAGTAAATTTGCGACAGGAATAACGCCTCCATGTTGTCACGGCTGTTGAGCCATTCGTTTCCATCCCCACTCCTGTCTTCAGCTGACTGACTTGGGCCGGTGTACATGGTGTAACGTAGTGTATTGTGTACAGTCAGTGTACATTTTACATTGGAATCTTGTGTAGAAAGATCGTGAAGCCGGCTACGGCATCATTTGTGCGGTTTGGTGAAAATCTAATGAAGAGATGAATTGCGTCAATGATAGGAATAGGCCTGATGAGTTCCCATAAAACATTGGTTGCGATTAGAAATGTGATTTGAGCTGTGTGAGAAGGAAAATTCTTGCAAATTTTGAGTGGATTTTAGTAGTACGCCTACGGCCGCCATCTTGGTTAGAATTTCGGCAAATCTTGAGACAAGTTTGGGCTATTAACTCAACTTTCTGCAAATGGATTTTATTTTTAAGTTAGACATGAATTCTGATGTTAGTTAGCTTTCGAATCATTACGATGTTTGATGATGATGCCATGGGAACTGCAGAATAGACCATTTTGAGTGATTATGCCCAAGTGATGATGTTGGCTAACACAGGGAGGGAGGCTCGAAATTCAACAGCCAGAGCGATTAAGCAGACTGGGAACTCAAGTGTGTGCACATGGTTCACGCTCGACTGAGTTTGAAAAGATTCGCTTCATAATCGGGCAATAGAGGGCTCTGTATTTTTTCAACAAAAATCCTGTGGCAAAGATTTCCTAATGGAAATAACTCGATAGAATACTGAATGAAATGGTCCATGGACCATGTGCTGACCCGTTTGAACATAATAGTGTAATGACAGAGAGAGGTGCATGTCAGTTATGAGCAATCTGGGTCAAGTCATTCCCAAGTTGCAGGCCTTCAGTGATTTTGGGGTTATGCCACCTGGCGGCCATATTGGATGTCCGATCGGGCCAAAACTTCAAATGTACATAAAGGTCATCTAGAGGGAGCCACATAGCGCATTTGAGCGCTCTGGGTCAAGTCGTTCCTGAGTTATAGCACATTTGATGATTTTCGGGTTACGCCACCTGGCGGCCATATTTGAAGTTTAATCAGGCCGAAATTTGACGTGCTTGTAAAGGTCATCAAGGGGGAGGTAAATATCAAGTTTGAGCACTCTGGGTCAAGCCGTTCCTGAGTTTTAGCACTTGGATGATTTTCAGGTTACGCCATCTGGCGGCCATATTGGATGTCCGATCGGGCCGAAACTCGGTATTTTTGAAGGTACCCCTCTAAAACACGTTTATGCAAGATATGAAGACTCTCGGTGAAATAATTAAGAACTGTGGCCGGTTCGTTACTTTTGTCGAACTTTGACCTCTGTGACCTTTAAAAGTAGGTCAAATCAAAAACCAGTTATATATGTTATGTATCCTAATTAGATACACCTATGATAAAAATTTGGAGATGATCCAGTCATTAGTTCAGGAGTTATTGCACCTGGAGGCCAAGCCAAGAATCGAATCGGACCGAAATTTGGTGTCGTAGGTCATCAGCTGACCTTGGGGTATATATGTACCAAGAATCAGATCAATAGTTCCAGCGGTTACGAAACGTGCCCTGCTAACGGACAACGACGACGGACGACGGACGCTGACTGACGACTAAAGCTCACGGGTGAGGTAAAAATTGTTAATCCGAAGGGAAATGAAATGGTCCATGGACCATGTGCTCACTGGGTTGGACATAATAGTCTAATGACAGAGGGAGGTACATATCAGTTATGAGCAATCTGGGTCAAGTCATTCCCAGAAAAGACTTTGATGATTTTTGGGTTATGCCAATGGGGGGCCATATTAGATGTCCGATCGAGCTGCAACTTCACATGGACATAAAGGTCATCTGCAGAGGACCTTATAGCACATTGGAGCGCTTTGGGTCAAGTCGTTCCTGAGTTACAGCACTTTGATGATTTTCGAGTTACGCCACCTGGCGGCCATATTGGATGTCCGATCGGGCCGAAACTTCACATGGACATAAAGGTCATCTGCAGGGGGCCACATAGCACATTGGCGCGCTTTGGGTTAAGGCGTTCCTGAGTTACAGCACTTTCATGATTTTCGGGTTATGCCACCTGGCGGCCATATTGGATGTCCGATCGGGCCGAAACTTCACATGGACATAAAGGTCATCTGCAGGGGGCCACATAGCAAATTGGAGCGCTTTGGGTTAAGGCGTTCCTGAGTTACAGCACTTTGATGATTTTTGGGTTACGCCACCTGGTGGCCATGTTTGAAGTCAAATCAGGCCGAAATTTGACATGCATGTAAAGGTCATCTAGATGGAGGTAAATATCAAATTTGAGCACTCTGCGTCAAGCCGTTCCTGAGTAATAGCACTTACTTAATTTTCAGGTTACGCCACCTGGCGGCCATATTGGATGTCGAATCGGGCCGAAACTTGGTATTTTTTAAGGTACCCCTCCCGTGCATGTTTATGCAAGATATGAAGTTGCTCGGTGAAATAATGACAAACTGTGGCAGGTTCGTCACTTTTGTCGAACTTTGACCTCTGTGACCTTGAAATGTAGGTCAAATCAAAACCCCGTTATATATGTTATGTATCCTTATTAGCTACACCTATGATAAAAATTTGAAGATGATCTAGTCATTAGTTCAGGAGTTATTGTACTTTTTGTGTTTTTGGTTTCCGCCACCTGGTGGCCAAACTGAGAGTCGAATCGGACCGAAACTTCGTGTCGTGGGTCATCTGACCTAGGGGTATATATGTACCAAGTTTCAGATCAATAGCTCCAGCGGTTACGAAACGTGCCCTGCTAACGGACAACGACGACGACGACGGACGACGACAACGACGACGACGGACGACGGACGCTGCACCATTGTAATAGCTCACCCAAGTGAGCTAAAAAGGGTGAAAACGATGTTTTCCAAAAGATTTCTGTTGATGCACTTATTGATCATTTTCTGAAGCTTAATAAAGCCCGTCAGGATCGTGATGCAGGCCAGCCACTTCCTAGTTGAGATGACAGAAGTGAACTAGAAAGTACCTGAGGAAGACCCCGGCTGGGGTCGAAAATTTGCAAGATTTGGAGACGTCTTCGTGTTTCCCTACAAGTAAAGCCCAGGTTACACTATGGCGACTTAGGAGGGCGAATCCCCGCGAACAAGAATGAAATGGTCCATGGACCAAGTGCGCACCCCTTTGGACATAATAGTGTGTGACAAAGAGAGGCATGTACGTGATTCATGGACCATTTCATTCTAGTTCGCGGGGATTCGCCCGTCTAAGTCGCCACAGTGTGACAGGGGCTTAAGGAAACAGCACTAGTAGGCCAAATCCCCATCCACAAAATGAATGGGGGCTCATAAGGCGTGGTTGCCTTATGTGAGAGGCTGTTGAACCGAGCATCGCTTTCGGTGCTCAATAAAGCACTGTTGTTGTCTGTTTGTCCACACTGTGCCTGTACAGTTGGGATGTGCTATGGTGAAAGTTCCCAGTAACCTACACTGCACGACGACGTACATTTTCGAGCCTTACCCTTTAACGTACACGTATATGTAAAGGATTCTTGATGGCTACTAGACATAAGATGCACCGCATGATAGTCAAGTTTAACTGGTGTGATAAAATCTAATGTCCCCACCTGCCTGATGTCCCAATGCATTGTTTGTCACAGAATTAAGGGTCTTGGGCCCTCTCGAGTCCAATTCAATGATGCCGCTCAATCCGTAAATGTATTGTTCGGGGACATCGCATATCGGGGGACATTAGATTCTACTACACCGGATTTCTTTGACAAAAATTAAGCTTTCAAACTCCATCAGAAATCATTTTCTGTCCAGCCGATCGAGCTGCACTGTTAGAAATTTTTGTAATATTTTTACAGAAATTGCCTGCAGCAGAGTGTCTGGTACGGCGCCCGTTACGGGACATGTATTTTTTTTTAAATCTTGCACTGCGTGTTTTAATCTCGCACTGCGTCTTTTTAAACTCGCACTGCGACTTTTTAAACTCGCACTGCGACTTTTTAAACTCGCACTGCGACTTTATAAACTCGCACTGCGACTTTTCAAACTGCATGTATAAGGTGGGATGACGTAGAATCTTGGTCTAAAGAACTTTTGGTTCGAAAATATCTCACCTCATTAACCCTAACGTATTGTAACCTCACACCGGCAAATTACGTATTTCCGCAGAAAAATAAAATTAATTAACTTTCTGTGAATTAAGATTAAATTTACGGCGGAGAAAAAAAAATTCGGGCATCAACAATATTAGTAACTGCTGACAACATAAATGGTCAAAAATAATGGATGTCCAGGAGTACAAAAATAGCTTCACAATCTCGGTTTTAATAATGACAGTTTGTAGAACCATTCAGTCATTGTATTGAAGATGATTCACGTATCGATCTCTGCCTGTTCATTGATATCCCTTTGTTGGGTAAAGGAAGAAACAAATCAAAATGGCCACGGCGGAAGCTTCATTCATTGATCATTGATCGTAGAGCGACGTTCAACGAAAAAGTCGTTGTGACGCTTGCTGATAAAGTGTTGGATTTTGACATTTTCCAAGTTTTGCACTGTTTACTACACCTTAAATGCAACGAAATTATTGTTCGAACTCCTTAATTCAGGTAAACAGCAAATCAAATGTTACACACCGAACACCTGAGGAAGCCTCAGAAAGGAACTGCGTTCTGATGAATTCAAAGGAAATATTAAAGTGTTGGAATTCATCATTTTTACGGTGTTGCAGTTCCAAGGAGTTGAGTTGGGAAAGTGTTATTTTAACCATCAAGGGAGTGAAAATGTAGTAAGCCAGATCTTAAGGTGTATTCACCACCTTAGTACGGTACCGGTATGTCAAATGTACCAATATTTGCTGTGTATAATTTTATAGAGGAAGCTGCCAACTGCTCGTTTCATTTTTATGAAATATTGGTTTGGATGTCATGTTACTTTGACACGACCACCACGACATACTAACACATTTGAAGATGATATGTGGATCAGCTGTGAGATTAACTGGTGAGTGCGTGACCTTTCACTTGCTCATATGGGTAGACCAACCTCAGCGCCTAATTGGTTCACAGGGTTACCCTTATTTTCAACACTGTCTGGCATGTCTGTGCATGTCCGCAATATTTTCAGCTATATCTCAGTTGTTGAAGGCGCAAAAGGTTTGAAATTTGGCGTGCTGTCATATTCTATATGGTTGTTATATCTGTGCGAGAATTTTCGAATAGAAATGCTCTGAATTTCTTTTTGAGAGGGTTTTTTTGGTGGATTTTCGAGGAAATATCGGTTTCTGAACGAAAAGTTCTTAGAAGATGGCGAGATATGATGTCGGTTGTATATTAAAATTTATCATTCCTAACAATTTTGCCTTTTTATGATGAGTTGGTGAAATGGCTGAAGTTGACGTTGACGTCGAATTATGTTGACAGATTTCGAGGTTATCCTGCAACGGGGTCTATTTGTCGCGTCGTGCT
>NMRB01003727.1:0-23340 GCA_002633025.1 Notospermus geniculatus | reverse complement strand
AGTCTTTTCTAGAGTTTCAGATTGTAAAGTTCCACTTGAAAAAGACCCCGGTTGGGGTCGAAAATTCGTGAATTCTGGAGATTGACTTCTTGTTTATTATTATTTATTGCTGTTAGTGTTACTAATCACGAAACAGACCAAATCTAATTCCATTCACTCGACCAGACGCGTTATGCAAAATAGTTGTAGTACGGGTCAACCCATTTCATTGACCATGATGGTCCCGCAGGCATGGCAGGCGGAGTCGAGTGTAAATGGGCTGGCTTTCTATTCAATAGCGTAACGTAAAGGTAACGTATCGGTAACCTATATATTGTCACGTGACAGGTTATTCACCAATCATGGTTGGCGTAGGAAAGCTTCATGAACGTTAAGTCATACGTTATAAGTACACTTTAGTCTTTTACCTATTAGTTTATTCGCAGTGAGCGAAACGGTTTGTTGTTGTTTGTACGCAGTGCGTAGGTATTAGGCCTATATACTGAGTAAATCGTCGTAAATTGTCGTTGCGCTTGTTAGGGAGTTTAAGAACTCGAACGATAAACGTTAACTTTACAACAACGTTATTTTTTGTACCGAAAATGCAATATACATGTATAATCTGGTGAATTTGCAGTATGAAATATAACGTTGTCGTAAAGTTATCGTTTGTCGTTTGATTTCTTAAACTCCCTATTATGATCAGCCTCACGTACTCTCTCCCGTGGATAGGACTTTTAATCACTGGTTGTTGTGTATCATGCATGCAATTAATGCCAATGTATTGTATGTCATACACTGCTGCTGAAGCCTGGAGGAATGAGGCCGAGTGCCACCCCTGAGTCACCTTGTGAACCCTGTCGCCGCCAGGCTTGTCTACATATTAAACGGCTTTCAGATCATGGACGTCAAAAAATGAGCAGAGTAGGTAAACTGGGCCTTTGAGAACTTGATCCAACCCAACATACAGCAGCTATTCAAACCCAGCTACTGTTCTCTTAATCTCAGTGCCTTTTTAGCCATTACCGGGAGTTCTGATTATTGCCAGGAAATAATTGGATCGTAAAATCATTATTGTTGCCCGATTTGAAAAATTCGAACACATATTTGATATACATGTACCATCAAATTTAACGTTCGTTAGTAACACTCAAAAACAGAGCACACGTCTTGAATTTGTATTACATGTACACTTTTTAATAAACATGATAAAGCCAGAGGCATTTGTCCGCCTGCAATACACAATTTCCTCCTGACATGTATCTCCACCCCGATTTTATAAGAACTATGGGGGTACATTAGGTCGGCTGTGTCTAAGAGATGGAAAGGCAATGGCAGGTGACGTCACGTCTGCAAACAACATGAGAAATTCTGCGCATGCGTCTTTTGAGACTGACTATTTCAGAAAGATTGTATTCGATTGGTCAATTCTTAAACCAGATTATCAATATGATCATGTGATTTCGTTGTTATTCTGTGCAGTTCTGTGTCTGCACCAGGAATGTTCGACCATAAACGTTTTCGACAATGGCGGACATTTAATATGTCAGATGAGTCAACAGAAAGGAACTTGTATGAAGAAAGAAGACGCGATACACTGCAGCGGGGCCCGGATGTATGAAAGAAAGGTAAGTGAGGCTGAAAGGGTAAATGTCGTCCTGGGTATATACAAAGATTACCCAGGATCGTAATCTTCACTAAAACAATACCCTGGGTGTAGTTTCGGTAGCCGAACATCACCCAGCATCCGCAATCAGTGCCTAGGAACGAGTCCTATTTAGAAATCCCGTGGAATCTCGCGGTCTCGCGTCACGGTACTTGCGGAGTATAGCTGTTCACGACATTCTTCAGACTGTCACATGACCACGGGCGAGACAATCTCGAATCCAGGTGGCATACTACGATGCTGGGTGATGTTCGGCTACCGAAACTACACCCAGGGTATTGTTTTAGTGAAGATTGAGATCCTGGGTAATCTTTGTATATACCCAGGACGACATTTACCCTTTCAGCGTAAGTGAGTGACCTCTGACCTCTAATCTGCATATTCTAATGGGACGCAGATATGGGGACATAAAATGCCTGTGATGTGGTGGGAAACGTTTCCTCCTTCCAGGCCTTTAGGGATTATATCCTTAATAGACTTTAGTTCGCACGAAATTGCCGTAGGCCTCAAAACTTTCCTAACCACGTAAAATAATAAATCGAGCGCTGATAGAACCTCAAATACAGCATTATTCGCTCTATCGACAAGAGTGGGCAAGTACAGTGGAACCTCTCTATTAAGGACACCTTCGGGATTGACAGCTGGTGTCCTTAATTGAGAGGTGTCCTGATTACAGAGGTCAAAATGAACAGAAATGGCTAGTTTGGGACTAAACTTTGGTGTCCTTAATAGAGAGGTGTCCTCTTGGCAGAGGTGTCCGCTAAAGGAGGTTCCACTGTAAATCGAGCAGGTGGAAACCGGAAATGCCGGAGAAGAAGTAGGCTGTCAATGAGAGTCGCCCTCTCTACAACATCAAGAATGGAACTCGGAAACTCAGAGGTGACAGATGCTTATGTTTCCATTGCACTACTATGAGCTTTGGGGATGTACTCATGTCATTTCGTGTACACGTATATTCGTACCATTTCACTGAAGCGCAAACCATTTCGGAGGAAAACCATTATTTCACAAAGGTTTAAAGGAGCACGGTCCAGTCATTAGTTCAAGAGTAATTGCACTTTTTTCTTTTCGGTTTTGGCCACCAGGTGGCCAAGCCAATAATCGAATCAGACCGAAAGTTGGTGCCATAGGTCATCTGACATAAAGGCAGATACATGTATGCACTGAGTTTGGCGCCAATGCCAACGGTTACAAAACGTGCCCTGCTAACGGACGACGACGACAACGAACGACGAACACCGCGTGTAGTTCACAGGTGAGCTAAAAATGGAAACGTTGACCAAAAATTAATTATTGAAATATCATAAAAATATACAATTCGTACGATTGTCAGGAAAATATTAATAACAGCTGATCACGCTTTTTACCAAAACTTTAGAGTCATAAAGCATATTATCAAGTGTTCAATAAGGTTTCATTTATTCCGAAATACAGTGGAATAAAAGGTAGACATGTCATCAAATTTCATCCTACTCTGCCCATGATTATTTTCTATCGACTTGATCTTGCCACTCTACGTCATCGATATCATTTGTGCGTTCTTGACGCACACGGCGCAAGTTACAGGCTGCTTCAGGAAGTATCATACGTCTTCACACCTGAGAGATCGGTCCAATTTGAAACCGTCATCTCTGTGAAATACATTGTGGAATTAAAGGTGCAAAAGATGGGGAGAACATGGCGACTGAAACCAGTTTTGCAACTGCACGACCTCAGAACAGGAAATTACGTAGGCTGTGTATTGATAAACAAGAGAGATAGGTGTTTGAAATGGCGCCTCGGTGGTGGTCATGGATTAGCCGGCATCTTCTGGTATATACACCAGGACATGGAAAGTGTTGTTTCGATCTGCCAAGTGGTTCAGCACGACTTTATTATGACAATATACAATTGTCACGCACAGCACACAGGGAATGAAATGGTTTACCGTCTATCATTGAATGTTTCTGACAGGATTAGGGTTTTGGGGTCCGTATATGGGACCGTACAAATTCACAGATTTGATGTCACCATTGCACTTCACATATTTCTCAGAACCCACTGGTTTAAGCTGCTTCAGTTTCATCGATCAAAAACCGGTTTGTGGTTGAGGAAAAACAATACTGTGATACCACCTCCCGGTCATCCTATGTTACTAGCTGGAAACACGACTGCAGGAATAGTTTTGTATAAGTTGAGGAACTTACGATTAAAAAATCTACTTACCACTCTTGATCTAGGATGCTTTAGAGGAGAACGGATAGTTTCGAATGATACTCCATTAAAATTAACAACACTTTTCAAGATAAGAGGTCCTGTTTCAATCGTGAGTAAAATGTCACCTGCAAATGGAAACGTAGCAATTGATGGGAAAAACTTCCTGACGGTGATACCTTGGTTTGTCGATGGCACTAAGAGGCGCCGTATTTACAAAACGGTTTATATTTTCAAACAGGTCTTTTAAAGCGGTTTGCTCGTCCTGACTGAAACTTCGTGACCTAGATAATAAAACGTCCCGTTTTATTGCTCCCCATTTCATTCATAAATCAGTGGGGTCTTGAAACTGCCGTACGAGTAATTTACGCATATTCGTCTCATTGACAGTGTCATTATCCAATTTGTTTTTGTGTAACCTTAATTTAAACACATTTCTTATGATTATAAATGAAGAAATAACATCATACGTTAGAAAATTCTATCACCAAGGCGCTTTGCAATCCCCGTTTCTGCGTCCCGAAATTTCCCGAATCGGTCGACAGAAAACATGGCGGCTGGCTGTCCAGTGAGAAAGCCGATTCAAGAATTCCCCTTACGAAAATGTACCACGTGTAAATGACATTACCACGTGGTACTGGGCGAATTTTACACCAAAAATGTGCACTTTTACACATTTTTGGTGTAAATTTCGCCCATTACCACGTGGTAATGTCATTTACACGTGGTACATTTTCGTAAGGGCGACGTGGCTTACAGCAACAGCTTTTGCACGTGGGGAGCGAGTAAAGGCGGATTTTCGCTAGAAATCGATGAAGAACTTGCGAATTATCTGTTAAGGATCGTCGATGGGCGACCCACGCCAGATTTGTCCCTGGAAGTTGGTGCAGGAAGGTACGGTACAGCACTGTCTGTGTACAGGATGATGTACATCAATGCACTATCAAGTTTAGCAGACAGGGTACCAACAACCTGAAACATGGGTGTACATGGTGTAGACTGTCTATGAGACTGCCTATATGACATGTACCGGTATGAAATCTGATGATGGCATACCAAAGGCAAAGCCAACTTCTTCCACTTTTTTGGGCACAATTTGGCCTCTTATTTTCATATAGGCCTAGGCCTCTACTCTAGGCCAAAGGCCTAGGCCTAGGCCTACCTCCATGAGCGGATCGAGCATGCAGTGAATGTGATTGAATAGGCCTAGCCTGGGCTAGGTATGAATTGAAGAATGTCATTGCATGGGTTTTTTTTACTTTCAGGTCTTCCAATCTTGATAGATATAGGCCTAGGCCTAGATGTGGACAGTCAGTGGTCATTCAGGATGTGGGTGTCAGTGGTGTGGCAGTGATATTAGGCATGATTACACTTCATTTGAAGATGATGATGATGATGAAGACTATGCACCATCATTCGACATGGCAATCAATGACTTGCTGCCGGTGCTCACAGTTAATTCATTTCATGATCTGTAGTGTACTAAGTACTCTGCAACCTGGTGTGACATCGATATTTCTTCTGAACGGAAAAAAATTCACATAGAACATTTTGGGAGTGCTATCCCTTTCCCTTATCTGTTTTAGGAAGCAGACTCAGATGATGAATTTATTTCACCTTCAAATGAGGCCAAGAATGACTCAGTGGATGACAAGAAGTGATGAAAACAGATTATGAACCAACAACCTACAGTATTCGAAACCATCCTTACTTAGAAGTTGCTGGTGGAGATCTTGCAAAGTGAAGGTATCTTTGCAATCAAATGATTTACCCAATTTTATTGATGTGAAGGAAGTACCGGTATTGTTGGTTTTGATCATGAAGCTTACCGGTATACATGTACACCCCTCCGCATTAATTTATCTACACCTTATTTTTTTGAATATCTTGTGAACAAATTGATCAAATTTGATCGGGTTTCTGTTATATGAAATTTCCATGCCTTGGTCAAATAATTCCAGCGGTTTTGAGTGATTGCTTTCACGACAACATTATGTAATCAGCTGTCAAAAAATGGCTGTAAAAGTCAACTTTTTTATTCTCAAGTGAAATTTTTTAAAAACACCGGGGAGATAAAGATAGCCATTTGTTAAACACTACTGTGGAAGTTCTTGGTAAATTTATTCAGCACTTTTGATGATATAGACGTTTTTCAATGGCTTCCGAAGGCCAAATTCATGACACTAAGTTTGACTTGTGCCATGGTCCCCTAGTCAGTAAGCACCCAATCGCATGGCTTGTTTTTTAAAGTCTATGCGGACATGTACATGTACCTAGAGATTGTGCTGCTGTTAGTACATTCTGAAGTAGGGAAAAGGTTGGCTTGAAAAAACATTCCAAGTGTATATGAATGTCAGTGAAGTCAGTATTTTTGCAGTCATTCTTTGTCTGATATTGTGAAGTCATTTCCAATAAATTATTTCTATTTCTATTCCAATTTTACTTATTTATTCCCATCCCCACCCCACCCTCTCTTGTTATGGGCATTTCTTTTCACTCTTGTCCATTTCTCATGATGAGGTCGAAAGTGTAAGTGAAAAGAAGCAGTGAGACAGTGAAACTGTCCAATTACCGGTACTCTTTAGGCCTACTAACCTCAACATCTCCAGAGTTTATTCCCACTCCCAGCATCCCTGGTAGGAGGCCTATTCTGGCAGTAGGCCTACCATGCTCTGCAGTTGCAAACCTGTGCATGCAAAAACGGTTGCCTGTTTTTAATTCTTGCATGAACACAGGCGTGTTGCACACTTCCTCTTGGAAGTCATGAAGGGCACTGCCACTTGGCACTTGCAGGATCAGGAGGAGGGGCCTCCAGGATGACACCCAGTCGTCGACGGCTTATGCTACGTTAGCCGGATGACGCCCGTGTCCGGGGGAGGGGGTACGATCTGTGCCCTTTCTGGGCAGCGTAGGCCTAGGACTACTACGAGAGGAGGAGGTCGACGGGGATGATCGTGATGTACAGTAGGCTACACGTCTGTACACTACAGAGACTGTGACTGCCGCTGCATACTCGGCAATCCTTAGCAGATTTGTCAACGATATTTCACGCATATCTTCCTCCTTTTGCTCTATTTTATTCCTAAAGTCAACTCTCGTAACAAAGTACTGTTCTCGTATTGTTTATTACCTAATTACGTGTATATTATACCGCAGATCGTGACAGTAACCGATCGAGAAATCCATTGACAGCGCTGACGTTCGCCATGTTTACTATGCGCACTGGTCAGGTCACATGACCCGTAGTAAATTCCGTAGTATTCTAATGAGATGACGTGATCGAAATTTCATTCATAAATCCTAGTGCTGCCCTCTTGCGGGATTGTTTTGAACCCCGCAAAATGCCACTTGCCTCGAGACGAGCAAACGGCTTTAAAGGAGCACGGTATTGCCACTTTTTCTCGACAGCCGGCGCCACCGCGCTACTCTCCAACCCAGGGACTAACTACGTTGACGGCGAATTGACCCGATTTACTACGTGCATTTTGTAATGCATTTTTGTAGTTTGTCTTACTGCCGCTAGGTGGCTCCCTCTGCGTCGGCAGTCAAATCCAATACCGTGCTCCTTTTAATAGCATTTCCCACTTCATTGAGACCGCCCCATCTCAATGGGGCGGTCTTCCTTGTTTTTACGGTACTGAATTTCTCTGGATCTCTCGATATCTCCATCCAATCTGTGGTTTTTACCACGATAACTATAACAATACGCCATGTATCGCGGCAAAACTTTCAGAAATTGTAGATATGCATGTTACACAGAACCACCATTGATTCTTCGGGGTCATTCCTATAAAAATAGTCCGAAATTTGGATAAACTTTGTCGTTTTATCGCATAATAGGCCTTTATCGTGTCCGCGCAATTTGGTAAATCTTCCAGTAACGCAACTGTAGTGTGGAGACTTAATGGGCATGCGCATTGGGGCCTAGACTGGTTCTCGCCGTTGCCGCTCCACTCTCGCAGCGCTTCTGTCCGTTCCACAACCCAGTCTCCTCCACGCTGTTGAAATCGTCAAAATAAAGCACAAATGTGCGGGTAAATTCTTTCTACACTATTTGACAAGATAAATTCTTTGGTGTCAATGTCAAATATAGGAAGCGATGTTTATTTGTATCTTTCCCGTTAGATTTGTGGTGTTCTGGTATCGGTCGGATCTGTCTGATGCACCAGGCTGACTTCGATTGTAACTCGAGTTGAACTCGGGCGACCCGAGTTACAAACGAATTGCAAAATCTACCGGAGTTGCCTAACTATGCAACAAAGATGGCGTCGAATCTACCCGGCCCGACCAACCCACGACCAATCGAGGGTAGCGAAAAACTTACTCGGCGGCATGTTAGACTGGTACCCGGTCTTCTGATCAGGTCACAGTGTTCGGTCTAGCGGCATGTGAATCGGACGCGGGATATTTTTGTTCAAAAATGGAATTAATGCTTTAATTATGCTCAGTCAAAAATCGTTGTTTTTGCCAGAAATAAGTGGGGACAGGGAGAGGAGCACTTTTGCCCTCTGTTTTGGGAACAACCACGCAGTAAATGGCGATGATGATGGCCTGATCATCTTTGGGTACTCGGGCCAAAGCATAAACACTGCAACCATGGCAACAGGGGGTGTTGGTGTACAAATTCATCGTTACTGGTGAATTAGTCATTATTTTCATCAAAGATGAAACATATCATCATTTCATTTGCCCTATCAGCTGATTTTGTCTATTAAAAACGCCCGCCAAAAATTGATGTGAACGGCCACATTGGAAATACATGTACTGAACTGACAACAACAACGATTCCGCTAATTTTGGAATTCGATTCGGAACGTGGGTAGGCATGCGCATTTTGGTTTTTTGACGTCATAACCGGTGGCAGATTTTCAACTCGAGTAAGTTGTCGAGTTACAATCGAAGTCAGCCGGAATGACTCGTCCTCGAGTCACTTAGCGCCACTCTGCGTCTCATCGCTAAACTTATAGCTGCGACGCCAATGTGCCAACCACTAGGCCATAAAGGGAACCGTATATTGCCGGCGGGTAAGGCCGTGCCATATATTGCAGCTGCAAGGGGTTCAATGCAAGTTCCACCGGTGCCCCATTCCTTTCAGTAACCACCTTCTCTTCACAATAACTTCTTGTACACCTTCTTGTACACCTTTGCAGATGTATATGTACCAAGTTTCAAGTCAATAGCCCAAGCAGTTCCCGAAACGCACCACCAAATGACTAAATTTTGAACGTTGACCTCTGTGACCTTAAAAAGTCGGTCAAATCAAAAACCCCTAACTTACGTCATGCATTCTCATTAGAAGCATCAATGATAAAAATTTGGAGAGGATCCAGTCATTAGTTCATGAGGTATTGCACTTTTTGTGTTTTTGGTTTCTGCCGCCTGGTGGCCAAGCTAAGAGTCAAATCGGACCGAAACTTGGTGTCATAGGTCATCTGACCTAGGGGTATTATGTTCCAAATTTCAGGTCAATACCACCTGCGGTTACCAAACGTGCCACTAAAAGGCAAAATTTTAAACTTTGACCTCTGTGACCTTGAAAAGTAGGTCAAATCAAAAACCAGTTATAGATTTAATGTACCCTCATTAGATACACCTATGATAAAAATTTGGAGGTGATCCAGTCATTAGTTCAGGAGTTATTGCACTTTTTGTGTTTTTGGTTTCCGCCACCAGGTGGCCAAGCCAAGTGTCAAATCGGACCGAAACTTGGTGTCATAGGTCATCTGACCTAGGGGTATATATGTACCAAGTTTAAGATCAATAGCTCTAGCGGTTACGAAACGTGCCCTGCTAACGGACGACGGACGCAGACCCACGACAAGAGCTCACCAGGTGAGCTAAAAACTAGAACTGAGAATTCACTGAAAGCGAATTCATGACCACACCACAAATGTTTTTGCCCGAAGCTGGTTTGTTATGTTGACGTAAGATGGCGATGTTAGAATGTTGCATCTGTGACGACGAACTGGCGAACGATCGATCAGGATGTAGGCCTATATGGCAAGCCGTTTGTGCATTTATTAGAGAAACCCGGTATTTCTAAGAAACACTTGGTATTTCGATCGAAAAACCATGTATTACGCCGAAAACATGGTTTTAAGGCGAGTTACTTGGTATTTCGACAGAAATACCTTGTTTTTCGCTTAAAACATGGTATTCCGATGAAAAACTAGGTAATTCAGGAGAGAAACAAGGTTTTACGGCCGTATCTTGATAGAACCTGGTAATTCTACCGAAAAACATGGTTTTTGGCGAATTACCTAGTTTTAAGCAAGGAATTGGAGAAAAACAAGGTATTTCGAAAGAAACTTGGTTTTTCGAGAATTACCAGGTATTTCGATTTTCGCTGGGTTTCCCCAGTCGACCTCGTTCCCTGGTGCGGCGGGTTTTGGAACTAAACTGAGGCCGGTGTGACAGAAATTGAGTAGGGCCATTTTCTGTTGTATATTTGACGAGGTCAACTGCTACTGTAACAAGATGACATTGTAAATGTCTGATGGTTCCCGCTTGTTTAAGAGGACCTTACAGGCATGACAGGCAGCCTGCGCTTAACCATTTTGATGTGCTCAAATCAAATCATCAGGTTTGACCTTGACCTTGACCTCTGATCATCAAGGTCATTGCATAATCGAAATGGGCATCCTCAATAACCTAAGTATGGGTGATATCATGCCTCTACCTTTACCACAGGCAGAGATATTTCAAATTATCAAGTTTGATATATCAAAATCTCATGATATTTCGAACACCCGGACACTTGAGGCTGAGAATTTCAACATAGTCCAGTCCTTGGATAAGTAGGCATGAACTAAGACTTGTTTCATGTTGCTCAGTTGACAGTATGGCAAGTTATCTGAAAATATCAAATTCGTGATATCGATATCACCATGACCCCAACATCTCACATCAAAAGTAATCAGCCCATTCAATTCCTAAGGTATGAAAACCTAAGGGTAGAACTTATTTCCATTGCTGTAGGTGTTGAAGGAGCCGAGTTATGCCATCAGATAAAAGCGTGACAGACAAAATATCAAGTCCGATATGTTGATTACATCATGATGGAGGCATCTGAGATTGAAAATTATTGGCTCATTGGATTGCCCAGGTTGACAAACCTAGGGGTAGGATTTGTTTCCAAGGCTGTAGCTGTTCAAGGAGATGAGATATGAAGGTGTGACAGACCGGACACACAGACACACACACGCACACACACCTACACACACACACACACACACACACACACACACAGACACCACGACCAAAAACAATATGGTTCCCGATCTGATTGATCGGGAACCATAATAAACAGGACAAAGCTAATATTCTGTTATTCTGCTAATGGCCTCTTTCCTATGTCCGTTCCAGACGTACCTTGGTCTTTGTTTTATGATCAACCGCAGTGCAGTGGTACGTCGCTTTTATGGCTAACATGTGCCTATTACGCATGGTTATTGCTTTATTTGTTTATCAAGACGTGAAAACGACATGATGAACGATGCGAATTTGGATGCCTCCGATCCTCCTGTATCGCTAAGGATATGTTACGCCTACATAGCAGCCAAGCAGATGAAATTGGAAATAAGTGTGTCAGTAGGTTCGTTTCGTTCGTTTCATTGTTTTATAATCATCTAGTCATTGAGTTGAAAACAAGACCAGGGAACGAGGTCGACTGGGGAAACCCAGCGAAAATCGAATTACCTGGTAATTCTCGAAAAACCAAGTTTCTTTCGAAATACCTTGTTTTTCTCCAACTTTCTTGCTTAAAACTAGGTAATTCGCGAAAAACCATGTTTTACGGTAGAATTACCACGTTCTATCAAGATACGGCCGCAAAGCCTTGTTTCTTTCCTGAATCACCTAGTTTTTCATCGAAATACCATGTTTTAAGCGAAAAACAAGGTATTTCTGTCGAAAAACCAAGTAACTCGCCTTAAAGGGCCTCTAGAGGCAGCCAGCATGGCAGGGGAAAACCACGGGGAAAACCCAGGTTGAATACCTCGTACCAGTGATTATTACGTTAAAGTGGCGCCGCCTGGCCGAAGAACCGGTACTGATAGTAGCCTAATGGCGAGCTGCCTCTAGAGGCCCTTTAAAGCCATGTTTTTCGGCGTAATACATGGTTTTTCGATCGAAATACTAAGTTTTTCTTAGAAATACCGTGTTTCTCTAATAAGTGTACAAAAGGCTTGCCATAGGCCTACCCGTCATCCTGAGGCACGACGTCCTGCCATGCATATAAATCTCATGTTTCCACGCACGGTTCTATTTATAGGCTCTGATTCTATTTATAGATTAAGGCGATCCCGAATCATTTAGCTGAAAAAGTTCACTATCTTAGTTAAAATTGAATGAAAGTGCACAGGAACCTTTTCATTGCGAGAGGACAATTGGATCTTTAGACTGAGTAAGTCAGATTTGATGTGTATGTCCTAGTTTGACCGAAAACGTGGAGGAAAGAAAAAGCTGAAGAGGAAAATTCCAGCGTCCTGCGAAAACAATACTGACCACACCACTAAGTGGTGGTGTGGTTTTTAAAAATAAGATTTCTAATCGACACGAAAAGTGTGATTTTTGAAATCGGTACTCGCCAAGAACACACCCCAAAAATAGTTGTGTGACTCCTAAAGAAGCAGTTCTACTATGTAAACAAGTCCAGCCTCCTTGAACCTGTTCCCTAACACCGCGAGGAGTGTTTTGGCTGCGTGGAATTCAACAGGATGTACTACAGGGTGGGCCAAAGAATGTACATGTATATCTACCTTTCTGCTGGGGACGAGGTTGTATGGTAGTCATTTCCACCACATCAAGAATGGAGACAATGAAGTTGAAAGTACCTGAGTGCATGGAGGTCAGGAGCGTGCTCTCTAAGAGAAAAAGATTACACAGCCAGGCAATAACTGGCTATGTATGATTGTCGGAGTAGGTGTAATAAAAATGAACATGCAGTTAGCCCATGTAGGCTACAGTGGTGTGCAAAAATATTAAAACACTTGCCATGAACTGGAACACGAAGTATTATTTCAATGAAATGACCCCGATGTAGCCGTGAAACCATCGTTTCTTTCATTAATGAAACCTGCATACTGATATCGCATAATCAATGTTCCAGAGACACAGGCTGCATGATACCTTTGTCAATTTCTTGGGAGTATAGTGCATTTTCGAAATGTTGAATAACTCTAAGGAAACTCTCTGGAATGAGCTTCTGAGAGCGTGGAATAACACTGGGGTTGAAACTCTTAGAAAATACATAGACACAGTGTCACGAGGGTGCGTTGCTGTGACTGCTGCGGGGGGGGGATACTAAATATTAGAGTAAAATGTAAAAAAGAGACTGGATTGATAAATTCGTTGGTGAAACAATCTCAGTACCTTTGCCTTTACCTTTTGCAGTGGCAGGAAAGAAATGTTCGGTTCCTTACATATAATACTTGCACTCAAGCGATTGGATAACAAGCATGAGGTCAGGACAGGCTGTGGTCGAAGGGGACTGTCTTCATTGTGAATAGGACATAATAGCTTTGTTATAGCCCTGTCAGCCCTGCATTTTATAACCTGGGGCCTGTTTCATATAGTGACTTTAAGCTAATGGTACCCTTAAAGAAATGGAAAATCCATTGAAGTTAATGGTACCGTTTGCCTAAAATCACTTTGTGAAACAGGCCCCTGGTCCGCCTTGGCACGTTCTTTGGCGCACCCCCTAAGTCAATTCGAGAACAGGACGTACTTCAAAACTCCACTCTTGATTCTGGGAATAAATACAGGTAGCTCGCTCGAAAAACAACTTCCCACCAATCAGACCAAGAGTTTGGAGTTGGTGTCCTAGAAACACAGCTTGGTATGGAGTTCCCCGGTTTACATCCGTAATTTAATCGAGTAGTTCTTATACTTTCTGTCATGTCTGTTCTTGTTTTTGCCTTCGTTTCTTTTTCTTTTTCTTTTAACACAAAGACAAACTATTAAGGGGGCGGTAGTGGAAACATACAGCGCCGTTTTAGTGCGGCGGTCGAAGGTTGAACCGTCTTATTTATGAATAACCATGCATTGTTAATAAAATTAGGCGTCAAGGACAAGCTGATCATGGTTCGTTGCCAAAAGAGTTGTTATCTATTCATGACTGTCAGGGGCCCAGTACTGTCAGAAAATGTGACCTGAGCCATTATATAATACTGACCACCATGTTCCATGTTTATACTGACCATGTATGCCCGACCAAGCGCAGATGGTTACCCAACAATAACCATGACTGAGGTGGATTGATGGTTGATCTGGTAATAGGCCTTTACTTAAAGATGGCTTGCCCAATGCTTTTGTGCCCCTCCCGAGGGTAATGAGTTAGAAGTAAGCATGACTGTCAAGGCTGATGATCATGTATGACTATCAGAAGATCAGTCTAAAGATCAGTTGGCTGATTGTGTCTGAGTGTGTGACATTATTACGATGGCTAGGCCCATGAGAACGAGGAGGTTGCGGCCTGATGCGGTCACCAATGAGGAAATTGAGGCGTATCAACAGGCTGTACATCATTTGACAATGATAGTGCAAGAATTGGGCCCCACATGGGGGTGGGGTGGGGTGGGGTGGGGGAGAACAGTGCATTGTAAATGTTCCAAATCCTCTTCTCGAAAAGTAGTGCAGCTGTGATAATTCCATTTGTAAGCAATGCGTAGAAGTGTTCCATCCGACCGCAAAGGGGCAAAGGCCAGAGGGCATAACCCCAAATAGTCTGTGTATGATCATAAGGAACATCGATCGATTCATAAGGTATTGAATTCTATTGAAACAGACATCATACAATACCCATGATTGACGTGGTTTTAGGGCCTGTATAAAAAGGGGGCATTATTACATAAGGGGTGATGTAACCTTTTTCTGACAGTACTAGGCCCCTGACAGTCATGAATAGATAACAACTCTATTACCTACACTCTTTCAAAAATATTGTCCAGCACAATGCTTTTGTACACCCGGTGCGTCCGTGCGCATATGCCTATTTTAATGACAATAAGGAGGTTACTTTAATAGACCGCGTTTTTCGAAAAGCGAGGCGTGTTTAGGCCAAAATATGAAAATTTTGGGAAGACATTTCTCGTCCATCAGGCATCGCACTTAATCAGTGGTTTCGTTTCATTTGGCAGCAGTATATTTGTGCGCAGGGCGCGACGTTGAGATTTTTTCATTTTTCAACAGGATTCGGGAGATATTCTAAAAGTTCATTTTTGTCCAATTTTTGGCACAAATTACATAATTATCATTACTAAGAATTAGAATTTGCAAATTATCTCAACGTCGGCACCTGCACATATGTATTCCCCAACGTTTTGTGGTAAAACGCCAGGTCCCAGAGAAATCTAGGACGAAAAAGTCAAATGGGGGGTCTCATTGTTTGCTTAACTAGCTGATTAATGAAAGATGAAAGCACATCGTTTTCAATTCAGATGTGTAGAACAAGAGTAGCAATTTCATAGAAATACATGAAATCGATGCTACCTTTTTGCTTGAAGAAAATATGAATTGTTTTCAGTCTCCATTTGCAGTGCGCTTCCTTATGGCTACCGCCCCCCTTAAGTACCTTTCCTCGAGTTTCTTTTCAAGCTGATCGTTTCATCATATTTCATCCTAATTCCGGTTGAAGTAAATTTGGTTGATAATTGAACTATTCAATTCGTTCATTCGTAGGACTTTGCCTTTTTTATGACCTTTTTAGCTCACCGGTGAGCTTTTGTCGTGGTGCAGCGTCCGTCGTCGTCGTCCGTAAGCAGGGCACGTTTCCTAACCGCTGGAGCTATGATCTGAAACTTGGTACATATATAATAGGCTATACCTATGACACCAAGTCTCGATACGATTCGATTTTTGGCTTGGCCTCCAGGTGGCCAAAACCAAAAACACAAAAAGTGCAATAACTCCTGACCTAATGACTGGATCATCTCCAAATTTTTATCATAGGTGTGCCTAATTAGGATACATAACATATATAACGAGTTTTTGATTTGACCTACTTTTAAAGGTCACAGAGGTCAAAGTTGTATAAAAGTAACGAACCTGCCACAGTTCGCCATTATTTCACTGAGCGAATATCTTGCATAAACGTGTATTAGACGGATACCCACAGTTTCGGCGCGATCGGACATCCAATATGTGACCCTCCACCACAAAACCAGTCGGAAGTCGCTCCGAAATTGGCAAGTTCGGACTGAAATGTCTTTCAATTTCAGAATTGTCTGTCTGTTGTGAAGTCTGAGTGATTCCTTTTCTTTCCTTGTTTCATGGTGTCATGTCAGTACGTTTTGGTTCATTTTCCGTGCGACTTCCGAATGGTTTTGTGGTGGAGTGTCACATATGGCCGCCAGGTGGTGTAACCAGAAAATCATCTTAGTGCTATAACTCAGGAACGGCTTGACCCGGAGTGCTCACACATGATATGTAGGCCCTACCTCCCTGATGACCTTTAGGTGCACGTCAAATTTCGGCCTGATTTGACTTCCAATGTGGCCGCCAGGTGGCATAACCGGAAAATCATCAGTGCTATAACTCAGGAATGACTTGACCCAGAGTGCTCAAATGTGATATGTAACTCCCAAGAGATAATCTATACGTCCACGTAAGGTATCGGCCCGATTGGACATCCAATATGGCCACCAGGTGGCATAACGCGAAAATCATCAACGTGTTATAACTGAGGAACGACTTGACCCAGAGTGCTCAAACGTGCTATGTGGCTCCCTCTGATGACCTTTATGTGCATGTGAAATCTCGGCCTGATCGGACATTAAATATGGCCGCCAGGTGGCATAACCCCCAAATCATCAAAGTCCTGTAACTTAACCCAGATTGCTCATAACTGATACGTCGGCCTACCTCCCTCTGTCATTACACTATTATGTCCAACAGGTGAGCTCATGGTCCATGGACCATTTCATTTCAATTTGTGTGCAGCATTCGACGGGAAATTAGTTAGCGTCTTAGATCTACATATTGATCAACTTCGTGTCCTACAATCAGCAACAGTTGTTAACAAGATGCTGGCCCAGTTTGTGGTGTAGGCCTACGTTTTTTTCCAGCACAATGGTATATTATGCAGTCATCACTCACAAAGTGAATAGAAGTGAAAGCAAACTTATTGACCATCCTTCAATTTTCTCACTGCGGTTGAATTTGGATTCGCTTTATTTCCGTCGCTGATGTCTTTGTGGTGTGAATCTTTCGTCTCAATCCTCCGGGCCAAAGCCTTGGATTACTTGTGAACATTGTTGGCGTTATTCAGCCTATTTGTTGGGCAACTCAACCAATGTCAAGAATTTAGGCCTAATAGGTGGTTCCTGCCATTGTCAGGTGGTTTGGGCTGAGATTGCAAACGGGTTATTGGGATGGGACATCCTGTTAGTGCGATGATTTGAGCGAAGTTGAGGTGTCCATATCGTCTTCTGGTACACAATAGGCCAACGTACTGTTGTCCTAGACTGAACCCCGTCACCCAAACAAATCTTACACCGATGTCAAATCCTTGTCCTCAGATGAAGCTTCCAACCGTAGGAAAAATGGATGTCGGTTTTACTACAATGACTTCAGTCTATATTCTCTGGACTATTTCCGTGTTGATCGTGACATTAGATGCAGCTCCTACTAGTGGAGGTAAGTCAACAGATAATGGCTGGTATTCATAAAAGCTAGCAAATGCTTTTACTTCAGGTTTTGTAGTACATTTACATTGGACATCGCTGTACAAATCTTAAGTAAAAGCATTTGCTAACTTTTATAAATACCAGCCAATAGGAAGGTTTCGCAAGCGCCCGGTTAGGCCCTACGATGATGTTTATCTATTGTGTGGGTACCCAAACAATAGATAAACGTCGTCGTATGGCCTAACCGGGCGCTTGCGAAACCTCCCTTATGCATTGACACGCACTTATCATAAGTAGGCCTATTGCAACATCGTTTTTTTCTTAATTTCTCTCATGCCTTTACTATTTTTACATCTATTTCAAACATATATAGAACGGCCCAATGCAAAACATGTTGTTGGCAATTCGGATTGAAAAATCTCACTGCTGATGTAAATATCAAGCTAAGAAATATCAAAACATGAAAATGACAAAATCTTTATGCAATACTAGATCACTCTTCCTTTTCAGGATAATGAAGCCTGATGATAAGCAAGGATTTACAAAAATATCAAGTTCTGCGATCAAATATATTTGATATTATCCAAATATATTGAAAACTGAAAAAGTGAGATTTTGCATGAGATTCCACTGCGGATAAAAAGCTGTCATCCCATGTGTCTCAGTCATGCCAATTTCATCCAACGAAAAGCCGCAGTTATCAAGAAAATTTAACTTTTCAAAAANCCCCCCCCCCCCCCCCCAGCCGATATTTGACAAATTTGATCATTTTTTATTAAATAACACGAAAATGATGCACATTTTCAGCGAAATTTTTTCACAGTTGTGAATGAATTTCAATTTCAAAAATCTGGTACCGGTAGTCATGCACTTCAAACTTTTCGAGATAGCAAATTGGTGATATTTTAATATTCTGATATTTTCTTGATATATCGACTTTTCCTCAAAACCTTTCTAACCAACAGGTGTATAGCAACTCGAAGCATCATATCCATATTTGGGAATCAAACAATGATGACTGACTTCCGAGAAATTTAGAAAAAAAATATATGTTGCAATACTTGTATAAGGTTCTGCACAAGACAGAAGATGAAAACGACCGCAGAGTCAGAGTTTCTACGCTAGATAATTACAGCGCGGGAGTACGGCGGCAGAGACAATAACCAGTCTATAGTCATCATCATAGCACAAATAATGTTCGCTCCCTTCGGCGGAACGATTCCGCCTGTTCCGTTCCGTTCCGATTTTTCCAGTAAGCCCATGAGAAATCATTGGGCGCTGGCCTCGCCAACACTGACGCCGAATTGGTTAATGTCGTCCTGGGTATAACAGAAATATACCCAGGTTCAATGTCGTCCCACAAAACTATACCCTGGGTATAGTTCGATGTACAAAAGTATACCGAGGATTGGATACAGCACCTGAAGACGAGATTGTCCTTGCAAATGCCATATGACCATACAGAAGCATGTCAAGTCGAAAAACATCGCTCTAGCGCCCGACACGACGGGCATCATATTAATATATCGTACCGACAGTCATCAAAGAAATTTTCGTGCCGTTTATCGTCACTCAAATCCGAAATAGTGCTCGCAGCACGGCTCGCGGACATAGCTGACGCACGACACCGAACAAACATATGGGGCGCAGATCAGCTCTGTTCGTTTGCTCATTTCTTGGAAACTGTGAGCTTAACTTGCGATAAGTTTGGACCGTTGTGTTGAGACAAATGTCAACAGTTGACCCATGCCATCGATGAGCCATCCTCCCACAGCAGGGGTTTTTTCCTCGCTCCTCTTCATCCGCTCACACAAACCCCTGCCGAAATTCGCCGGAATCCGTGGAGTATCAAAGCCATTCCAGCAAATGTTCATCCCCACCATCTCATCCCAAGTTGGCGGCTGATTGATACACACGAACAACGCAGGTTTGAACAAAGCTGACCCAGGTCAACATGAAATTACTCCCTCGGCGTATCTGTTTGGCGACGTGTGGCATGAGAATGAAANAACCGTGTGTACATTTTAGGCCCAATACACAGTCTACATTCATGACGCAGGTGTCGCGCCCAATGACGTCATAAACAACGCCGTGTCGTGGAAAGTTTGTAATGTGCGTTTGTTGCCAATCAACTGCAACGATTAGCTGGCATTTCTGCTTTAGTAGGCCATCTGGTTCTCACCAGTCTATCTGGCCTGACGGCCATCTAGCCTGGTTCGAATCCACCACATTTCCCGTTTCTGAGGTGGTGAAAGCCTCAGCCAATCATCGGGGCGCGAAGGAAAATCGACGCGCCAATCAAAATCCGTGTTACAAATTCAAGCGTGAAGAGCAAAGAAAGTGTCCAACGGTGATTTGTTTCGCAAGTTCTGATTGGCTCGGAGGCGGGGTCAAGTAGGGGTCAGGTTCATTAATAATTTATGCATTAACGGAAAAGATGACACGATTCGGACAAGGCTAAAGACGGAGTTCATACGGAGTCGATAGCCTTGTTTGGACAACATGTAGGCCTAGTAGGCCGGCCAAACCTCCGAAAAGCCTCTACAAAAAAACTGTCGGCATTTTCTGTTAATGGATGGCATCCCTTCCAGAACTGTAAAATACTGGCTACTGAATAAGATTAGGGTGGATGCCACTGTTAAATTTTAATTTTCACGGAAGAAGTTACGGCCGATTAAATTTTTTGAACTGACTTTATCATTGGACCCAAAAGCTGAGCTTTTTACAGGAGAATGGGAACCGATGTACAGCTAACTTTTGAACGGTTGGATTTACACCCTGTAAATGTACCAACAGATAGAAATATGGTCCTCGTAACCAAATAAGCATGCTTTTAAATGTTTTCAGTAGTTTCTTTATAATTTACACTGGGGATATTTACCCGACGGTCGGTCCCACAGTTAATGAATTTCCGATCTTGCAGAAAGGACGGTCGTGTCCGCAAGTAAATATGCTGTCTTGCAGACCCCAACGTCGTGTCCCCAGTACAGAGCATTTCTTGCGGCCCCGACGGTCGTATCTGCAAGCCCCCGACTCGTCGTGGCTGCAAGCCCAAATTATCAGCTACGAGACCCGACCGTCGTTTCCCTTAGTACGGAGCATTTCTTGCGGCCCCGACGGTCGCATAGTGTGTGCATAATGATTTTTTCTTCAGTACCGCGACGGTGATGCAATTTTCTGCACCGTAACCATGGTAACTCCGACAACTGGTACACACTGCGAAGGCCTAAAATGATTTTAATCGGAATCGCCAGTTTTTTTTTCTTGACGGGTGTCCAATGACCTCATATTCGCTCTCCTTTTGCAGTTAATGATGAAATGTTAGCCTCTGTCTGATGAGAAAATATTTTTCATAGGTCTATTTTTTTTTCTCGAAATTTTGGCTCAAGATTGCAATGTTTTGTGTTCACCATTTTCTGACAGTCCCGCGGGATCGATATTGATAACAAGTCGACAAGAAAAAATAAAATGAGGTGAAACTAATTGATAAAAAAGAGCTGTCATGACGGGATTCCAACCCATGGCCTTCAGTTTGATAACCACGCATGCTAATCACTCGGCCGCTGAGACTCATGCTTTCAGTTGGGGTAATCATTAGAATTTGGTGACTGAGAACTTCCGTCGGGTAGGCCTAAATGTCGTCGGCTCCACAAGAATTAGTGAGCTTCTGCAAGCGCCCGGTTAGGCTCTACGACGACGTTTATCTATTGTGTGAGTGCACCCAAACAATAGATAAACGTAGTCGTATGGCCTAACCGGGCGCTTGCAGAAGCTCTCTAATTTCATGAATTGGAGACCGACTGATTGAGTTTTCAGTCGGTTCCACAAGGAAATTTCATGAATTGGAGACCCGACTGATAGAAATTTCAGTCGGGTCTACAACAAAATTTTATGAACTGGGTAATCGACGGTCGGGTACATCCACTGCGTATAACATAAAGAAACTACATGTACTGAAAACATTTAAAAGCACACATATTATGTTGGCCAGCCTACTACTTGGAGGTCATCAAATTATCTTGATCGAATTTAATTTATCTAGTTTCACAATATTTTACACCAGCTCATTCCATTTTCCCATGTTGTTTTCAGGTAATGCCCCTAAACCACCTGTCAATCTCACAGCCACGACATTATCGAGTACCTCTATCAACCTCGAGTGGGATGATGGTAACGACCAGGTCCCCTTCGCTTTCTCAGTTTATCATAGTCATCAGGAGGGTGAGTTCCGCGTTTCATTCATTAGCCCCTTTTACACTGCGGAATCTAGGCACCATCCCTGGTCAGACTTGGTACTGCGATACACAGAAAAAAAAACAACTCGAGTGGAGCCTCAAAGTCTCACTTTAGGGACAAAATGGTTGGAAATACTTTTTGACTCAAAATGAAACAGAAAATATTTCGGCCCGAGACAATGACACCTCGTTCCGAGAGAAAAAAATTCGGGTTGAGATACTGACAGTCTCGATCTGAGAGAAAATATTTTAGGTAGAAGGCGACCTCTATCACACTATGACAGCGCATCAGATGTAGCGTGGAAATTTAATTGTCCTATTCTTTTTGCGTATTAAAAGGACAATTATTTCTGGATATTCATAACTCCGAACTGTTTGCATAAAAATGATTGGAGATGTTGCAAAACAGTTGTTTGAATGAGAAAATAGGGAGGTTTCGGAAGCGCCCGGTTAGGCCATACGACGACGTTTATCTATTGTTTGGGTACACCCACACAATAGATAAACGTCGTCGTAGGGCCTAACCGGGCGCTTCCGAAACCTCCCTAATACTGTACCCGCGCCCCAATACTGTCCTGGGCGGGAAATCAGAGTAGGCGGCCGATTGTCATGTGGGCCGAGCTTTGTACGGTCGGTATTGTATAGAAATTGCCGTCAAGCGAATAGGCCCTATTGGTATGCAACAGGCCTCATTGTAAGATGATCAGACCATGACTTGATGTAGTCCGTAAATCACCAGAGCGCCACGAAGTTTTGACGTGCTAAAATTGCTGTTGCATACCAATAGGGCCTATTCGCTTGACGGCAATTTCTATACAATACCGACCGTACAAAGCTCGGCCCACACGACAATCGGCCGCCTACTCTGATTTCCCGCCCAGGACGGTATTGGAGCGCGGGTACAGTAGTTGGCAAAAAATGGTCACAATTCGTGTGTGTGACTGGGTGATATTAGGGAGTTTTCGCAAAGCCCCCGAAACGCCATCGCAAACGTCTATCCTTTTGTTCGGTGCTCTCTTCGTGGCATCGAACAATGGGTTTGGTGTTCGCGTTGGCGTTTCGGGAGCTTTGCGAAAACTCCCTATTATGTCATTGGTGTCTAACCCACACACCCAACGCTTTTGCATGGAGAAAACTGGCCAAAACAGATGTGGTCAGAAAAATTGTCATTGTGTGCGTAAATACAAGTTATCTATTGCACACAGGTGAAGTGTACTGGTATCTAGCCACGTGATGAGGGCACAACCGTTCTGTTGAAGTTTGTGGTTTTCTCACAATGAGGATTTCAAAGTGGCATGCAAGAACCAACAGAAGAACTAGAGTTGAGCAATTCGCTTAACAGCGAATTGTAGACCATATCCAGGTTTAAAACGTGGAAAAGATGGAAATGAAGTTTTAATGCAAGATGCAGTGTAAGCAGTAGGCCTAGTGGCGGATCCAGGGGGTGTGCCAGGCGCAAGCCCCCTCCCATTCAGCCGCTGAGCAACGAAAATTTTAATTTAATTACATCACCGCTTTAGGCCTATTTTCAGGAGAAAGTTCAATTTGGCGTGGCCAGGTGCCAGGAAATCGCGTTTCCGGCACTTTTAGGCGTACCCAAAAATTTTTCCGGGGGCAACCCCTCGGAGAATGGGCTTCACCA